>CAWUFW010023158.1:0-80859 GCA_963921515.1 Calotriton arnoldi | reverse complement strand
TGAGAAAATCACAAATAAAATCACATCTATATCTATGGCCGAGTAGGGTCCGCTGCACCCTCCCGATCACGTAGCTGCATAAGCTAGCTGGCTGTCAACACTCCAAATCAGGAAGTGTTGGCAGCCATTTGTCCTCAGCAGAACCGCAGGACAGAAACAAGCGCGCAGCGCACAAAAGGGGCAGGCGAAGCTGCCCTGGACCTACAGCCTGCTCTGCGGGGTCCCACAAGGACCCCTGGGCAGAAAAAAAGCATTTTTTATTTTATGTTTTAAATCGTGGCAGGATGCGCTCAGTGCGACTGATCCCGCCCGGGGGCCAAACCAAAACGAAGCGCAGTCGTCCCGCACGCTCGTGACGCTGGTTGCCCCCGGGTGGGCTACAAGTCCCGGGGCATGCGGGGGGTTAATTATAATATGGGGGCCTTCTGAGGCTCCCTAAGCCCCGGGGACCGCCACCCCCGAGGCTTCTTGAAAATAGACGGGTGCGGGAGTGGCTTCCCGCAGCCCCGGCCACCAACGGCCCCGGGCTTTTACCAGTCAACCTGGGTGTGGGGGCCTCCAGCCTCACACCCCCGGGACCGCCACCTCCCGGGCACTAAGCAAATTAAAACGGGGGTCCCATGGGACTATCCTGAAGCCCCGGGAACCACCACCTCCCCCGGCTTTGCAGAATGTAGGGAGTGGGGCCAACCCTCCTGGAGCCTCTCCTTGATGGCCCTGGGGCCACCACCCCAGTGGACCGGGCCTCAGCGAGTGTCTCCGGGGTGCTCTGCCCTCGGGACACAGTAGCTTAATGACAGACTTGAGCCTCATGCTCCGTCCTGTCTATGGCAGTCTTGCTTTTGATGCTGGAAGAGAGAGCATGGAAACCTGCTCGGCTCAATATCCAAAAGTTAAGCCACTGGCTTTTCCAGCCATGGGGAGCTGCATCCAGCAGCTCCCATGTGGAGCAATGCCGGCTCCCGAGGCACGCGTGAGCCGGCGGGACTCGTGGGGAGCATGTGGGACTCCCACGGTCCCCAACCCGGAGGGCCAGCTCCGGGACGGATCCCGCGTAGGTCACACGCGGGGCCCATGACAGCCGGCCTCAGGGGATGGGGTCCCGGGCCATGCAGGGCCCGGCTCGGGCATCCCAGTCCCCTCCTATAAAAACACTCAAAACAGAAGGCCATGCCTCTTGGGATGGGGTCCCCTGGGCCGACATGCCCGGGGAGGGGGGGCCACGCGGCCCCTTCCCCATTGTGATTTTATTTAAAAACAAAATATTGGGTGGGCAAGGCCCTGGGGACGGGGTCCCCAGGCCAAAAAATTAGAAAAGAAGGGGCCACACAGCCCGCTAACAAACGAAAAAAACCGGCATCGCGCCGGAGGCCACGCCCTTGGAGCACTCACGCAAACGCCCCCTGGCGCGTTTGCAGATGGGGAATTAACCATCTCTGAATGACTGGGGCCCTGGGGGCAACTAGCCCACCAGGAACCTCCAGTATGTGAGAGGCTGCGCTGCACAGAGTGTACAGAGGCCACGCTCCTTTGACACCTCTCTGCAACGCAGCTCTGTGGCGCTTTTGGAGGTACCTGGTGGGCTAGTTGGACCCCAGGGACCCTCAGGATTCAAGGGACTTAATCCCCCAACTTAAAACGCGCCACGGGCGCGTTAGCACAGTGGTGAAGGGAGGGGCGGGGCTTCAGGTGACATGTGTCAAACAGGCCCCGTGGCGCGTTTTAAGATGGGGAATTAAATCCTCTTCAATCCTGAGGGTCCCTGGGGGTCAACTAGCCCACCAGGCACATCCAGCAAGCCACAGAGCTGCGCTCAGAGAGGTGCAAAGGGGCGTGGCCTCTGAACACCTCTCTGCAACGCAGCTCCCTGGCGCATACTGGAGGTACCTGGTGGGCTAGCTGGCCCCAGGGACCCTCAGGATTCAGGAGGACTTAATTCTCCAACTTAAAATGCGCCACAGGGACGCGCTTGCACAGATGTCACCTCAGGCCCCGCCCCTTCCTTCACCATTGTGCAAATATTCCTCTAAAATCAGCCGAACTACGAATTCCGATTTACTCACCTGTTATCAGGAGAGACCTCAGTGCTGCATCTTTGAGCCCAGTACTGATCCTGAAAAGTAATTTTAACCGTACTTACCAGTAACTTGAATTTCCTTCCATAGGCTAACATTGACTGGTTTCACTTGGAAATTCTTCTAAGTGTGGAGTTTTGGAACTTTATAATATTCCTCTCAAAATCAGCTGAACTCACGAATTCCGATTTACTCACCTGTTATCAGGAGAGACCTCAGTGCTGGCATCTTTGAGCCCAGTACTGGTCCTAGAAAAGTAATCTTGAACCATACTTACCAGTAACTTGAATTTCCTTCCCATAGCGATATCATTGCCTGCTTTTCGCTGAAAATGTTTCTAAGTGTCGAGTTTTGAAACATTACAAATATGTCCTCTCAAAATCAGCTCAGAACTACGTAATTCCGATTTACTCACCTGTTATCAGGAGAGACCTCAGTGCTGCATCTTTGAGCCCAGTACAGATCCTGAAAAGTAATTCTAACCGTATTTACCAGTAACTTTGAATTTCCTTCCATAGGCTAACATTGACTGGTTTCACTTGGAAATTCTTCTAAGTGTGGAGTTTTGGAACTTTATAATATTCCTCTAAAATCAGCCGAACTACGAATTCCGATTTACTCACCTGTTATCAGGAGAGAACCCAGTGCTGCATCTTTCAGCCCAGCACTGACCCTGAAAAGTAATTCTAACCGTACTTACCAGTAACTTGTATTTCCTTCCATAGGAATCCATTGTCTGGTTTTCAGCAGAAAAGTTTCAAAGTGTCGATTTTCACAAACTACAAATATTCCTTAAAAATCGCCTGTATGACTTAAACGCATTCTTTCAACTGTTTACATGAGATGCACCAGTGCTGGATCCAGGATCCACCACTGAGTAGGAAAAAGTAACGATAACACTACTTTACCTGCTAAGTGAATTTCCTCCCATAGGATAACATTGGTGATTCTATGTGAAAAAGTTTCCAAGTGTCAACTTTTAAAATACAATAATATTCCTTAAAAATCACTACTGTAACCAAAAACGCTTTTACTCAACTGTTTACAGGAGATGTCCCAGGACTGAATCCAGTGGATCCAGGTCCTTAATATGGTTAGAAAAGTAATCCATAGAGCTAACTAATTGCATTTAACTAGAAATTCACATTGAGCTCCAATGTTGCATTGTGTTTGAAATTGTGTTGCCCATTGCAACAACTGTAACTACATTGTACTTAACGAAGTCTATTGCCCATTTGCAAAGCATTTTAAACTAAAGTAATTCCATTCAGAGAAAGCATATTTTTTGTAATGTAATGTATAATGTAATTACAATGTAATTTAAAAAATAAAATATGTAAAAATAAATAGTTTAAAAAAAAATGTAGTAAATCAGTATCAAAATAAATAAAAATAACAATTAATACATTTAAAAATTGTCGGCTACAAAACCTTTGAAATTTACTGGACAAAACCATGAGGTTTCAGACATGTTATAGTGAGGAATTAGCATTTAAAACACCTTGCAAATTCACTGAAAACCAAAGGTTTCAGGCACGTTATAGTTAGAAATTAGCATTTAAAAACTCATAAATTCACTGAAACTATAGGTTGTAGGGACAGTTATAGTTAGTTGGACATTGCACTCGTGACAAAACCCGTGAAATTCCCCACGTTATAGCTAGTTCAGCTAACTATAGCTCGCGCCCGCAATGCACTGCTGATGACGTCACATATTTACATCACTCATGACATGGTCAGTGACATCGACACATCACTGATGACATCTCAAATGACATCACCCGATGACATCACTGATGACATCATCCACGTGAGTAATCTGACGCACCTCCTCACACACCTAATATAACCTTTGATACACTCACTCTAAATTACAGACTGCCATTCGCAAAACCATAGACACTCCAACACCAATAACTACATACCCACTCACTGATTCTTAGGTCTACACACACATCCACTCACTCCACCCGTACAGTCACTCATACTTACGGTCACTCAGTGCCAGGACTATCATATGCACTCATACTCCTATATAGACCCTCAACACACCGCCACTCATCCATAGAGGTACTCACACACCTAGTCAGTCATGCAAATAATTAAACACACTGCCATTTACTCACCTATACAGTTATACACACACCAGCTCACTTACTCATACAAATACTAGCACATTCTTACGCTCTTATACAATCACTGATACAAGCACACACTCATCCATACAGTCACTCTCCCAGTCACACACCTCTCGCTTATAGCTATTTATATACTCCAACACACATATATACTGCCTTTCACATATGTAGTTACTCACACATGTACCACTGGGACATACATTCACTCACTAACACACACTTACCCACCCATACAGTCTATCACAGATGCACTCTTGAAACCATCCACCCAGTGAATCACCCACTCACACATCTATGCACAGTAGTCGCACACACCCCACCCACACAAACACTCAGGCACCGATGCAGATACTCCGACAACCAATCAATAACTCTATATAGACACTCATGTAGCTATTCACAAACCCATGCAGCCACTTACACAGCAATAGACAGACGGATACAGACATTCACCCAGTTTAGTCACTAACCCATGCATTCAGTAAGATACGTTTAATCACTCACTTATAGAGTTAGTCACGCACCTACTAAATCATCCATACAGACACTTATACACCCACTCATTCTTCAATACGCCTTTCCTTATATATATTAAAAATATTTAAACTTTACAGAAACACACAGTCACTGCGATGATGTCATGAGTGATGTCATTTGAGATGTCATCAGTGATGTCATCAGTGATGTCACTGACCATGTCATGAGTGATGTAGTATGTCATCAGCAGTGCATTGCGGGCGTGAGTTACATAGTTAGCTGAACTACCTATAACGGGAATTTCTACGGGTATTGTAGTGAGTGCAATGTCCAACTAACTATAACTGTCCCTAAAACCTATGGTTTTTTCAGTGAATATATATATATATATATATATACATATATACACACATGCACACACAACATTTTGTTATATCCTTTTGAAAATATTGTTACATCTCTATTTGATTTTTCCAGTCTCTTTGTGGAAGTGCTCTGATGCCTGTTGGGCTTTGAGTTTGCTACACGAAACCACAAAAATAAAAACATGCACTTTTTAGACCAAACAAAAGAATCATTAATATTTTTAGACTAATGGAGCATTGAATTCTACATTACTTCATCACCTGAAAGCTTTATTTAGCTGGTCTGGTAGAAAGGTTCTGAATTTAACATTGACTTTTCAGTGCGCTAATAACACATTTCACATATATTTAACAGTACCCTCATCCTCTTCATTGACATGTTTATTTCCAAAAACTTGGAGAGGGAGAGAATGTCTAAGTAGTTGTATGACATTTCAGTACAGTTTGGTATTACATATTCTGACACTCCAAACATTTCCAATGCGGATCAGAGTCTGATTTATTTTGGAGAGTTATGCTATCAGTAGCATGCGGGTGCCAGTTCTTATTTAATGTGATTTTTGGTAACTAGGTGACACTGGAGTGCTATACCAAATTGGATATAGATGCCCATTGCCCAGTAAATAATGGGTGTTGTAGTGAGCTGGCAATAGCAAGTGCTATTGGATTAAAGTTTGACTGATTCTGTCTAAGCAAAATAGTGAGTGAAATAAATAGTACATTGGAAAGTGAAGATGAGTGAGGGCCTTATTATTACACTTTTGTGCTACTGCAAACGTTCAAACCCATAATTACCATTTGCGTGGGGTGTGGTGAGTAGCCGGTGTACAATTTGCACCCAATTAGAACTTGCAATCCTCTGAATAAGGAATGAGGTGCAAATTGCACATGATTTCACCCAGTCTGAGGTGTGCAAGGTATTATTTTGCACGCTAACCCCCAATTTGTGCTAGATTTTCTTTGGCATAAACAACGGGTTTATGCCACACAGTTTGCATCAGAGCTGAAACCCCAGTTCAGGAACAAATGAAAATATGCACATGAAACGGCATTAGCTGCCCTATGGTAATCAGAGCCTGAGTGAGCTAACAACTAAAGACCATGGGTAAGTTTGAATCCATTACAGTGTTAGTGAGAAGACTAAAAAAAGCAAACGGGGATTTAGAATAAGTAAAAGAGAATCTAGAAAGTGAGTAAAATTAGAGGCATGTGAGAGAGCTAGCGAACTAAGGCAGCTCTCAAAATGAAAATGGGAGTACCAGCAGCAATTTTGAACAGGCTAAGCACCAAGATCATGCATGCATCTCAGCAGTACCTAATCTGACTTGGTGATGGCCAGTGTGCACTGCTGCCACTTATTTAAGGGAATAAAGACACTTTAAGTTTGTCCTACAGGTAGTGGATATATATATATATATATTCACTGAAAAAACCATAGGTTTTAGGGACAGTTATAGTTAGTTGGACATTTCACTCGTACAAAACCATAGAAATTCCCCGTTATAGTTAGTTCAGCTAACTATAACTCGCGCCCCGCAATGCACTGCTGATGACGTCACATATTACATCACTCATGACATGGTCAGTGACATCACTGATGACATCACTGATGACATCTCAAATGACATCACTGATGACATCACTGATGACATCATCCAGTGACTGTGTGTTTCTGTAAAGTTTAAATATGTTTAATATATATAGGGAAAGGCGTATTGAAGAATGAGTGGGTGTATAAGTGTCTGAATGGATGATTTAGTACGTGAGTGACTGACTCTACAAGTGAGTGATTAAATGTATCTTACTGAATGCATGGGTTAGTGACTAAACTGTGTGAATGTCTGTATCCGTCTGTCTGTTGGTTTGTAAGCGGCTGCATGGCTTTCTGAATAGCTACATGAGTGTCTACATGGGTTATTGATTGATTGTCTGAGTATCTGTATGGGTGCCTGAGTGTTTGTGTGGGTGGGGTGTGTGTGACTCTGTGCATAGATGTGTGAGTTGGTGATTCACTGGGTGCATGGTTTCAAGAGTGCATCTGTGATGGACTGTATGGGTGGGTGAGTGTGTGTATGGGTGTGTTAGTGATTGAATGTATATCTCAGTGGTACATGTGTGAGTAACTACATATGTGAAAGGCAGTATATATGTGTGTTGGAGTATATAAATGGCTATAAGTGAGAGTGTGTGATTGTGAGAGTGGCTGTATGGATGAGTGTGTACTTGTATCAGTGATTGTATAAGAGCGTAAGAATGTGCTAGTATTTGTATGAGTAAGTGAGCTGGTGTGTGTATAACTGTATAGGTGAGTAAATGGGTGTGTGATTAAGTTTTTGCATGACTGACTAGGTGTGTGAGTACCTCTATGGATGAGTGGCGGTGTGTGAGTGTTTATATAGGTGTATGAGTGCATATGATAGTCCTGTACTGAGTGACTAAGTATGAGTGACTGTACGGGTGAGTGAGTGGATGTGTGTGTAGACCTAAGAATCAGTGAGTGGGTATGTAGTTTTGGTGTTGGAGTGTCTATGGTTTTGAGAATGGCAGTCTGTAATTTAGAGTGGGTGTATCAAAAGTTATATTAGGGTGTGAGAAGATGCATGAAATTATCACATGGATGATGTCATCAGTGATGTCATTTGAGATGTCATCAGTGATGTCATCAGTGATGTCACTGACCATGTCATGAGTGATGTAATATGTGACGTCATCAGCAGTGCATTGCGGGGCGCGAGTTATAGTTAGCTGAACTAACTATAACGGGGGAATTTCTATGGTTTTGTACGAGTGAAATGTCCAACTAACTATAACTGTCCCTAAAACCTATGGTTTTTCAGTGAATTTCAAAGGTTTTTAAATGCTAATTTCTAACTATAACGTGCCTGAAACCTATGATTTTTAAGTGAATTTCAAAGGTTTTTAAATGCTAGTTTCTAACTATGCCTACAGAGGTAGGACATGTGAAGAAAGAAGAAAAAACGCACAGAAAGAAGCAAAAGATGTGCAGAAAGAACCAACAGAGGAGCAGAAAGAGGCCTTGTTGCAAAATCATCCTGTGCCCACAACTTTTCCAGACGGGTACTGGTGGTAACTGACTCTGACTAACCAGAGCCAGTGCTATGCTAAAAGACACTTAGAATACAGTGAAAACACCTACATACACTAGGGAACACTATGCGTTGGGGTACCCCTGTGATTAGCATGACCTCCTCTGCAAGTCCCTAGTACATAATAGGGCAGGGGATTAAAACTACCTCTTAAAACGCGCTACAGGCGCGTTTGCACAGTGGTGAAGGGAGGGGGCCTGAGGTGACATGTGTGCAAACGCACCCCGTGGCGCGTTTTAAGTTGCGAGATTAAGTCCCCTTGAATTCTGAGGGTCCCTGGGGCCCAACTAGCCCCCAGGTACCTACAGTTAGGACCACAGAGCTGAGTTGCAGAGGCGTTCCGAGGCCACGCACCTTTTTCACCTCTCTGCAACGCAACTCTGTTGTGCTTACTGAAGGTACCTGGTGGGCTAGTTGGCCCCAGGGTCCCTCAGGATTCAAGGGAATTAATTCCCCAACTTAAACGCACCACAGGGCGTGTTTGCGCACATGTCACCTGAGGCCCCGCCCCTCCCTTCACCACTGTGCAAGCGCGCCCCGTGGTGCGTTTTAAGATTGAGGGATTAGGTCACCTTGAATCCTGAGGGTCCCTGGGGCCCAACTAGCCCACTAGGTACTTCCAGTAAGCACCACAGGCCTGCGTTGCAACGCCTGTAACAAATTGTGCAGTTGTGTTTAGGTAGTGAAGAGGGTCGTGCTGGGGGTAGTGTTTTAGGGTTTAGGGTAGTGCAGTGGTGTTTGTGTAGTGTAGGGGGTCATGCTGGGGGTAGATTTAGGGTTTAGGGTAGTGCAGTGGTGTTTGGGTAGTGTAGGGAGTCGTGCTGGGGGTAGTGTTTTAGGGTTTAGGGTAGTGCAGTGGTGTTTGGGTAGTGTAGGGGGTCGTGCTGGGGGTAGTGTTTTAGGGTTTAGGGTAGTGCAGTGGTGTTTGGGTAGTGTAGGGGTACGTGCTGGGGGTAGTGTTTTAGGGTTTAGGGTAGTGCAGTGGTGTTTGGGTAGTGTAGGGGTTCGTGCTGGGGTAGTGTTTTAGGGTTTAGGGTAGTGCAGTGGTGTTTGTGTAGTGTAGGGGGTAGTGTTTTAGGGTTTAGGGTAGTGCAGTGGTGTTTGTGTAGTGTAGGAGGTCGTGTTTTAGGGTTTAGGGTAGTGCAGTGGTCTTTGGGTAGTGTAGGGAGTCGTGCGGGGGTAGTGTTTTAGGGTTTAGGGCAGTGCAGTAGTGTAGGGGTCATGCGGGGGTAGTGTTTTAGGGTTTAGGGTAGTGCAGTGGTGTTTGGGTAGTGTAGGGGGTCATGCTGGGGGTAGTGTTTTAGGGTTTAGGGCAGTGCAGTGGTGTTCGGGTAGTGTAGGGGGTCGTGCTGGGGGTGGTGTTTCAGGGTTTAGGGCAGTGCAGTGGTGTTCGGGCAGTGTAGGGGTCGTGCTGGGGGTGGTGTTTCAGGGTTTAGGGCAGTGCAGTGGTGTTCGGGCAGTGGAGGGGGTCGTGCTGGGGGTAGTGTTT
Organism: Calotriton arnoldi; assembly: GCA_963921515.1. Lineage (NCBI taxonomy): Eukaryota > Metazoa > Chordata > Amphibia > Caudata > Salamandridae > Calotriton > Calotriton arnoldi. The sequence goes on along the minus strand of CAWUFW010023158.1, from coordinate 71,208 downwards.
CAGGGTTTAGGGCAGTGCAGTGGTGTTCGGGCAGTGTAGGGGGTTGTGCTGGGGGTAGTGTTTCAGGGTTTAGGGCAGTGCAGTGGTGTTCGGGCAGTGTAGGGGTCGTGCTGGGGTGGTGTTTCAGGGTTTAGGGCAGTGCAGTGGTGTTCGGGCAGTGTAGGGGTCGTGCTGGGGGTGGTGTTTCAGGGTTTAGGGCAGTGCAGTGGTGTTCGGGCAGTGTAGGGGGTCGTGCTGGGGTGGTGTTTCAGGGTTTAGGGCAGTGCAGTGGTGTTCGGGCAGTGTAGGGGGTCGTGCTGGGGTGGTGTTTCAGGGTTTAGGGCAGTGCAGTGGTGTTCGGGCAGTGTAGGGGGTCGTGCTGGGGGTGGTGTTTCAGGGTTTAGGGCAGTGCAGTGGTGTTCGGGCAGTGTAGGGGGTCGTGCTGGGGGTGGTGTTTCAGGGTTTAGGGCAGTGCAGTGGTGTTCGGGCAGTGTAGGGGTCGTGCTGGGGGTGGTGTTTCAGGGTTTAGGGCAGTGCAGTGGTGTTCGGGCAGTGTAGGGGGTCGTGCTGGGGGTGGTGTTTCAGGGTTTAGGGCAGTGCAGTGGTGTTCGGGCAGTGTAGGGGGTCGTGCTGGGGCTGGTGTTTCAGGGTTTAGGGCAGTGCAGTGGTGTTCGGGCAGTGTAGGGGGTCGTGCTGGGGCTGGTGTTTCAGGGTTTAGGGCAGTGCAGTGGTGTTCGGGCAGTGTAGGGGGTCGTGCTGGGGCTGGTGTTTCAGGGTTTAGGGCAGTGCAGTGGTGTTCGGGCAGTGTAGGGGGTCGTGCTGGGGCTGGTGTTTCAGGGTTTAGGGCAGTGCAGTGGTGTTCGGGCAGTGTAGGGGGTCGTGCTGGGGCTGGTGTTTCAGGGTTTAGGGCAGTGCAGTGGTGTTCGGGCAGTGTAGGGGGTCGTGCTGGGGCTGGTGTTTCAGGGTTTAGGGCAGTGCAGTGGTGTTCGGGCAGTGTAGGGGTCGTGCTGGGGCTGGTGTTTCAGGGTTTAGGGCAGTGCAGTGGTGTTCGGGCAGTGTAGGGGGTCGTGCTGGGGCTGGTGTTTCAGGGTTTAGGGCAGTGCAGTGGTGTTCGGGCAGTGTAGGGGGTCTTGCTGGGGGTGGTGTTTCAGGGTTTAGGGCAGTGCAGTGGTGTTCGGGCAGTGTAGGGGGTCGTGCTGGGGGTGGTGTTTCAGGGTTTAGGGCAGTGCAGTGGTGTTCGGGCAGTGTAGGGGGTCGTGCTGGGGCTGGTGTTTCAGGGTTTAGGGCAGTGCAGTGGTGTTCGGGCAGTGTAGGGGGTCGTGCTGGGGGTGGTGTTTCAGGGTTTAGGGCAGTGCAGTGGTGTTCGGGCAGTGTAGGGGGTCGTGCTGGGGGTGGTGTTTCAGGGTTTAGGGCAGTGCAGTGGTGTTCGGGCAGTGTAGGGGGTCGTGCTGGGGGTGGTGTTTCAGGGTTTAGGGCAGTGCAGTGGTGTTCGGGCAGTGTAGGGGGTCGTGCTGGGGGTGGTGTTTCAGGGTTTAGGGCAGTGCAGTGGTGTTCGGGCAGTGTAGGGGGTCGTGCTGGGGGTGGTGTTTCAGGGTTTAGGGCAGTGCAGTGGTGTTCGGGCAGTGTAGGGGGTCTTGCTGGGGGTGGTGTTTCAGGGTTTAGGGCAGTGCAGTGGTGTTCGGGCAGTGTAGGGGGTCGTGCTGGGGCTGGTGTTTCAGGGTTTAGGGCAGTGCAGTGGTGTTCGGGCAGTGTAGGGGGTCGTGCTGGGGCTGGTGTTTCAGGGTTTAGGGCAGTGCAGTGGTGTTCGGGCAGTGTAGGGGGTCGTGCTGGGGCTGGTGTTTCAGGGTTTAGGGCAGTGCAGTGGTGTTCGGGCAGTGTAGGGGGTCGTGCTGGGGCTGGTGTTTCAGGGTTTAGGGCAGTGCAGTGGTGTTCGGGCAGTGTAGGGGGTCGTGCTGGGGCTGGTGTTTCAGGGTTTAGGGCAGTGCAGTGGTGTTCGGGCAGTGTAGGGGTCGTGCTGGGGGTGGTGTTTCAGGGTTTAGGGCAGTGCAGTGGTGTTCGGGCAGTGTAGGGGGTCGTGCTGGGGCTGGTGTTTCAGGGTTTAGGGCAGTGCAGTGGTGTTCGGGCAGTGTAGGGGGTCGTGCTGGGGGTGGTGTTTCAGGGTTTAGGGCAGTGCAGTGGTGTTCGGGCAGTGTAGGGGGTCGTGCTGGGGGTGGTGTTTCAGGGTTTAGGGCAGTGCAGTGGTGTTCGGGCAGTGTAGGGGGTCTTGCTGGGGGTGGTGTTTCAGGGTTTAGGGCAGTGCAGTGGTGTTCGGGCAGTGTAGGGGGTCGTGCTGGGGGTGGTGTTTCAGGGTTTAGGGCAGTGCAGTGGTGTTCGGGCAGTGTAGGGGGTCGTGCTGGGGGTGGTGTTTCAGGGTTTAGGGCAGTGCAGTGGTGTTCGGGCAGTGTAGGGGGTCGTGCTGGGGGTGGTGTTTCAGGGTTTAGGGCAGTGCAGTGGTGTTCGGGCAGTGTAGGGGGTCGTGCTGGGGTGGTGTTTCAGGGTTTAGGGCAGTGCAGTGGTGTTCGGGCAGTGTAGGGGTCGTGCTGGGGGTGGTGTTTCAGGGTTTAGGGCAGTGCAGTGGTGTTCGGGCAGTGTAGGGGGTCGTGCTGGGGTGGTGTTTCAGGGTTTAGGGCAGTGCAGTGGTGTTCGGGCAGTGTAGGGGGTCTTGCTGGGGGTGGTGTTTCAGGGTTTAGGGCAGTGCAGTGGTGTTCGGGCAGTGTAGGGGTCGTGCTGGGGGTGGTGTTTCAGGGTTTAGGGCAGTGCAGTGGTGTTCGGGCAGTGTAGGGGGTCGTGCTGGGGGTGGTGTTTCAGGGTTTAGGGCAGTGCAGTGGTGTTCGGGCAGTGTAGGGGTCGTGCTGGGGTGGTGTTTCAGGGTTTAGGGCAGTGCAGTGGTGTTCGGGCAGTGTAGGGGTCGTGCTGGGGCTGGTGTTTCAGGGTTTAGGGCAGTGCAGTGGTGTTCGGGCAGTGTAGGGGGTCGTGCTGGGGGTGGTGTTTCAGGGTTTAGGGCAGTGCAGTGGTGTTCGGGCAGTGTAGGGGGTCGTGCTGGGGGTGGTGTTTCAGGGTTTAGGGCAGTGCAGTGGTGTTCGGGCAGTGTAGGGGGTCGTGCTGGGGCTGGTGTTTCAGGGTTTAGGGCAGTGCAGTGGTGTTCGGGCAGTGTAGGGGGTCGTGCTGGGGGTGGTGTTTCAGGGTTTAGGGCAGTGCAGTGGTGTTCGGGCAGTGTAGGGGGTCGTGCTGGGGGTGGTGTTTCAGGGTTTAGGGCAGTGCAGTGGTGTTCGGGCAGTGTAGGGGGTCGTGCTGGGGGTGGTGTTTCAGGGTTTAGGGCAGTGCAGTGGTGTTCGGGCAGTGTAGGGGGTCGTGCTGAGGGTGGTGTTTCAGGGTTTAGGGCAGTGCAGTGGTGTTCGGGCAGTGTAGGGGGTCGTGCTGGGGCTGGTGTTTCAGGGTTTAGGGCAGTGCAGTGGTGTTCGGGCAGTGTAGGGGGTCGTGCTGGGGGTAGTGTTTTAGGGTTTAGGGTAGTGCAGTGGTGTTTGGGTAGTGTAGGGGGTCGTGCTGGGGGTAGTGTTTTAGGGTTTAGGGTAGTGCAGTGGTGTTTGTGTAGTGTAGGGGTCATGTTTTAGGGTAGTGCAGTGGTGTTTGGGCAGTGTAGGGGGTCGTGCTGGGGGTAGTGTTTTAGGGTTTAGGGTAGTGCAGTGGTGTTTGGGTAGTGTAGGGGGTCGTGCTGGGGGTAGTGTTTTAGGGTTTAGGGTAGTGCAGTGGTGTTTGGGTAGTGTAGGGGTCGTGCTGGGGATGGTGTTTCAGGGTTTAGGGCAGTGCAAGTGGTGTTTGGGCAGTGTAGGGGTTCATGCTGGGGGTGGTGTTTCAGGGTTTAGGGTAGTGCAGTGGTGTTCGGGCAGTGTAGGGGTCGTGCTGGGGTAGTGTTTTAGGGTTTAGGGTAGTGCAGTGGTGTTTGTGTAGTGTAGGGGGTCATGCTGGGGGTAGTGTTTTAGGGTTTAGGATAGTGCAGTGGTGCTTGTGTGTAGTGTAGGGGTCGTGCTGGGGGTAGTGTTTTAGGGTTTAGGGTAGTGCAGTGGTGTTTTTGTAGTGTAGGGGGTCATGTTTTAAGATGCAACGCTCCAATACCTGACCAGTCTGCACTACATAAAACTGCAAAAAAACTAAAAATAAAAAGTGTTTTGCACACTTTTGTCATTGGGCTATATGTGGGCTACATCTGGGTAATATTTGTGCTACATTTGGGCTCTTTTTTCACTGGTGGCCATCTTGGAAGACTTCTTTGTTATGAAGTTTCCTAATTTCCTCATTTACTGCAGTCTCCTCAGTAGGAAATGCTTTCAGTTTTTACTTTGATTCCATCAAGAAGGCATTCAGATGTGTCACACATTTGCCATAAATTCAGAATGTTAGCACTCTAGTTGTTCATTAGATCACTGTAGTAAAGCTACTGCTCACCAAGGAGTTAACTGGAAGTCTACTGCTGGTATTGAAAGTGATTGTTTCAGTCTGCATGTCAGAATTTTCTAATGAAATAGAAGAGGATTTGAGATCTCACTTAAAACATGCACTAATTTTTCTTTCTGCAGCACTAACCATAATTTCTATGGCAAAATGAACCCCCTCATTTTGTTCCTTTTTAAATTAAATGTTTTAAGTGTTACCAGTTTATTCCAATCAAGATGGCTTCAGGTGTGCCATACTTTTGTCATAAGTAAGACTGTTAGCGCTCTAGTTGTTCTTTAGAACACTCTGGGAAGCTGCAGTAGAACACAAAGGCATCAACTGACAGGCTGCTCCTGTTGAAATATAACAGGAAGATATTTGAGATCACACTTGAAACATGTCCTAATTTTTCTTTCAGAGCACTAACCATAATTTCTATGACAAGATGAACCCCATCATTTTGTTCCTTTTTAAATTAAATGTTTTAAGTGTTACCAGTTTATTCCAATCAAGATGGCTTCAGGTGTGCCATACTTTTGTCATAAGTAAGGCTGTTAGCACTCTAGTTGTTCTTTAGAACACTCTGGGAAGCTGCAGTAGAACACAAAGGAATCAACTGACAGTCTCTGCCCTTGTTGGATGTACATGTTTTACTGAGAATGTCAGACTTCATTCTCACATGACTGAGAAAGATAATGTGAATTTACAGAAAATATGCTCTCATTTTAGCTTCTGGGCACCTTCCAAAACTGTATGGGACAAGCATGTGAAAATAGTTTTCTCTCAAACATGATTCATGATATCCCAGCAGAAGGTTTTCACAGGGTAAAATCACCTTAGAACACACCACAATTCCTGAAATTAGTATGGTACCATCAACAAATGAATTCTAATGTAACTAAAGTCTGTTATCACCCTTTATAGTTCTCCTTTTGGTAACCCTCAAAATCTTCGATTCACTACAATGCATTTCAATGGGTACTATCATTTATATTGGTCCCAAGATGGCTGCCAGCAATTCCAGGATGAAGTGCTGACAGCCAATCAGATCTCACGATGACATGTGTGGTTAGGCTCCGCCCAGATATATATGTGTTTTACTTTTGATTTTCTCAGCAACTACTGAGCGGATTTACACCATTTAACAAAGAGGTTCTTTCTGAACCAAGAACTACCTCTTTGCCAAATTTGGTGTAATTCCGTTCAGCAGTTCAGGCTGTAGCCTTGCATAAAAGTTTCCTATGGGAAATTGATTTTTGACTCTTATTTTTTAATTTCTCACAACTACTGAGCAGATTTACACCATTTAACAAAAGGGTTCTTTCTGAACCAAGAACTACCTCTTTGCCAAATTTGGTGTAATTCCGTTCAGCAGTTCGAGGCTGTAGCCCGTGTCTAAAAGTTTCCTATGGGAAAATGAATGGGAAAACACGTTTTGGGACCCCCCTTTTTCTCGGCCCCCGCTTGACGAATCACCCTGAGACTTTCAGGGTAGGAGCGGACCGGAGCGGGCCATACAAGTTTGAAAATTTCGCGAAGATTCGTCAACCAGCGCAAGAGTTATTTCAAATAGAATGTTGCGGATTTCCTATGGAAAATAGGTCCTAACTATAACTATCTACTGGCGACCGCCAGTAGATAATATATATATATATATATATTCACTGAAAAAACCATAGGTTTTAGGGACAGTTATAGTTAGTTGGACATTGCACTCGTACAAAACCCGTGAAATTCCCCTGTTATAGTTAGTTCAGCTAACTATAACTCGCGCCCCGCAATGCACTGCTGATGACGTCACATATTACATCACTCATGACATGGTCAGTGACATCACTGATGACATCTCAAATGACATCACTGATGACAACATCATCCAGTGACTGTGTGTTTCTGTAAAGTTTAAATATGTTTAATATATATAGGGAAAGGCGTATTGAAGAATGAGTGGGTGTATAAGTGTCTGAATGGATGATTTAGTACGTGAGTGACTGACTCTACAAGTGAGTGATTAAACGTATCTTACTGAATGCATGGGTTAGTGACTAAACTGTGTGAATGTCTGTATCCGTCTGTTTGTTGGTGTGTAAGTGGATGCATGGATTTGCGAATAGCTACATGAGTGTCTATATGGGTTATTGATTGGTTCTCTGAGTATCTGTATGGCTGCCTGAGTGTTTGTGTGGGTGGGGTGTCTGTGACTCTATACATAGATGTGTGAGTGGGTGATTCACTGTGTGCATGATTTCAAGAGTGCATCTGTGATGGACTGCTTGGGTGGGTGAGTGTGTGTATGGGTGTGTTAGTGAGTGAATGTATATCTCAGTGGTACATGTGCGAGTAACTACATATGTAAAAGGCAGTATATATGTGTGTTAGAGTATTTAAATGGCTATAAGTGAGAGTGTGTTATTGTGAGAGTGGCTGTATGGATGCATGTGTGCTTGTATCAGTTATTGTATAAGAGCGTAAGAATGTGCTAGTATTTGTATGAGTAAGTGAGCTGGTGTGTGTATAACTGTATAGGTGAGTAAATGGGTGTGTGATTAATTTTTGCATGACTGACTAGGTGTGTGAGTACCTCTATGGATGAGTGGCGGTGTGTGAGTATTTATATAGGTGTATGAGTGCATATGATAGTCCTGTACTGAGTGACTGTAAGTATGAGTGACTGTACAGGTGAGTGAATGGATGTGTGTGTAGACCTAAGAATCAGTGAGTGGGTATGTAGTTTTTGGTGTTGGAGTGTCTATGGTTTTGAGAATGGCAGTCTGTAATTTAGAGTTGGTGTATCAAAAGTTATATTAGGGTGTGAGAAGATGCATGAAATTATCACATGGATGATGTCATCAGTGATGTCATTTGAGATGTCATCAGTGATGTCATCAGTGATGTCACTGACCATGTCATGAGTGATGTAATATGTGACGTCATCAGCAGTGCATTGCGGGGCGCGAGTTATAGTTAGCTGAACTAACTATAACAGGGGAATTTCACGGGTTTTGTACGAGTGCAATGTCCAACTAACTATAACTGTCCCTAAAACCTATGGTTTTTTCAGTGAATTTCAAAGGTTTTTAAATGCTAATTTCTAACTATAACTTGTCTGAAACCTATGGTTTTTCAGTGAATTTCAAAGGTTTTTAAATGCTAATTTCTAACTATAACGTGCCTGAAACCTATGGTTTTTTCAGTGAATTTCAAAGGTTTTTAAAAGGTAATTTCTAACTATAACGTGCCTGAAACCTATGGTTTTTCAGTGAATTTCAAAGGTTTTTAAATGCTAATTTCTAACTATAACGTGCCTGAAACCTATGATTTTTAAGTGAATTTCAAAGGTTTTTAAATGCTAGTTTCTAACTATGCCAACAGAGGTAGGACATGTGAAGAAAGAAGAAAAAACGCACAGAAAGAAGCAAAAGATGTGCAGAAAGAACCAACAGAGGAGCAGAAAGAGGCCTTGTTGCAAAATCATCCTGTGCCCACAACTTTTTCAGACGGGTACTGGTGGTAACTGACTCTGACTAACCAGAGCCAGTGCGCGTTTGCACAGTGGTGAAGGGAGGGGGCCTGAGGTGACATGTGTGCAAACGCGCCCCGTGGCGCGTTTTAAGTTGCGGGATTAAGTCCCCTTGAATCCTGAGGGTCCCTGGGGCCCAACTAGCCCCCAGGTACCTACAGTTAGGACCACAGAGCTGAGTTCAGAGAGGCGTTCCGAGGCCACGCACCTTTTTCACCTCTCTGCAACGCAACTCTGTTGTGCTTACTGAAGGTACCTGGTGGGCTAGTTGGCCCCAGGATTCAAAGGAATTAACTCCCCAACTTAAAACGCACCACAGGGCGTGTTTGCGCACATGTCACCTGAGGCCCCGCCCCTCCCTTCACCACTGTGCAAACGCGCCCGTGGCGCGTTTTAAGTTGGGGGAATAGGTCACCTTGAATCCTGAGAGTCCCTGGGGCCCAACTAGCCCACCAGGTACTTCCAGTAAGCACCACAGGCCTGCGTTGCAACGCCTGTAACAAATTGTGCAGTTGTGTTTAGGTAGTGAAGAGGGTTGTGCTGGGGGTAGTGTTTTAGGGTTTAGGGTAGTGCAGTGGTGTTTGTGTAGTGTAGGGGGTCATGCTGGGGGTAGATTTAGGGTTTAGGGTAGTGCAGTGGTGTTTGGGTAGTGTAGGGAGTCGTGCTGGGGGAGTGTTTTAGGGTTTAGGGTAGTACAGTGGTGTTTGGGTAGTGTAGGGGGTCGTGCTGGGGTTAGTGTTTTAGGGTTTTAGGGTTTAGGGTAGTGCAGTGGTGTTTGGGTAGTGTAGGGGGTACTGCTGGGGGTAGTGTTTTAGGGTTTAGGGTAGTGCAGTGGTGTTTGGGTAGCGTAGGGGTACTGCTGGGGGTAGTGTTTTATGGTTTAGGGTAGTGCAGTGGTGTTTGGGTAGTGTAGGGGTTCGTGCTGGGGGTAGTTTTTTAGGGTTTAGGGTAGTGCAGTGGTGTTTGTGTAGTGTAGGAGGTCGTGTTTTAGGGTTTAGGGTAGTGCAGTGGTCTTTGGGTAGTGTAGGGAGTCGTGCGGGGGTATTGTTTTAGAGTTTAGGGTAGTGCAGTGGTCTTTGGTAGTGTAGGGGGTTGTGCAGGGGGTAGTGTTTTAGGGATTAGGGTAGTGCATTGGTATTTGGGTAGTGTAGGGGTCATGCGGGGGTAGTGTTTTAGGGTTTAGGACAGTGCAGTGGTGTTTAGGTAGTGTAGGGGGTCGTGCTGGGGGAGTGTTTTAGGGTTTAGGGCAGTGCAGTGGTGTTCGGGTAGTGTAGGGGGTCGTGCTGGGGGAGTGTTTTAGGGTTTAGGGCAGTGCAGTGGTGTTCGGGTAGTGTAGGGGGTTGTGCTGGGGCGAGTATTTTAGGGTTTAGGGTAGTGCAGTGGTGTTCGGGTAGTGTAGGGGGTCATGCTGGGGGTAGTGTTCTAGGGTTTAGGGCAGTGCAGTGGTGTTCGGGCAGTGTAGGGGGTCGTGCTGGGGGTGGTTTTTAGGGTTTAGGGCAGTGCAGTGGTGTTCGGGCAGTGTAGGGGGTCGTGCTGGGGTGGTGTTTCAGGGTTTAGGGCAGTGCAGTGGTGTTCGGGCAGTGTAGGGGGTCGTGCAGGGGGTGGTGTTTCAGGGTTTAGGGCAGTGCAGTGGTGTTCGGGCAGTGTAGGGGGTCGTGCAGGGGTTGTGTTTCAGGATTTAGGGCAGTGGTGTTCGGGCAGTGTAGGGGGTCATGCTGGGGGTGGTGTTTCAGGGTTTGGGGCAGTGCAGTGGTGTTCGGGCAGTGTAGGGGCGGTGCAGGGGTGGTGTTTCAGGGTTTAGGGCAGTGCAGTGGGGTTCGGGCAGTGTAGGGGTGGTGCAGGGGTGGTGTTTCAGGGTTTAGGGCAGTGCAGTGGTGTTCGGGCAGTGTAGGGGGTCGTGCAGGGGTTGTGTTTCAGGATTTAGGGCAGTGGTGTTCAAGCAGTAAAGGGGTCATGCTGGGGGTGGTGTTTCAGGGTTTAGGGCAGTGCAGTGGTGTTCGGGCAGTGTATGGGGCGGTGCAGGGGTGGTGTTTCAGGGTTTAGGGCAGTGCAGTGGGGTTCGGGCAGTGTAGGGGTGGTGCAGGGGGTGGTGTTTCAGGGTTTAGGGCAGTGCAGTGGTGTTCGGGAAGTGTAGGGGGTCGTGCAGGGGTGGTATTTCAGGGTTTACGGCAGTACAGTGGTGTTCGGGCATTGTAGGGGGTGGTGCTGGGGCTGGTGTTTCAGGGTTTATGGCAGTGTAGGGGGTCGTGCTGGGGCTAGTGTTTCAGGGTTTAGGGCAGAGCAATGATGCTCAGGCAGTGTAGGGGGTTGTGCTGGGGGTGATGTTTCAGGGTTTAGGGCAGTGCAGTGGTGTTAGGGCAGTGTAGGGGGTCGTGCTGGGGGTGGTGTTTCAGGGTTTAGGGCAGTGCAGTAGTGTTCCGGCAGTGTAGGGGGTCGTGCAGGGGGTGGTGTTTCAGGGTTTAGTGCAGTGGTGTTCGGGCAGTGTAGGGTGTCGTGCTGAGGGTGGTGTTTCAGGGTTTAGGGCAGTGCAGTAGTGTTTGGGCAGTGTAGGGGGACGTGCAGGGGGTGGTGTTTCAGGGTTTAGGGCAGTGCAGTGGTGTTCGGCCAGTGTAGGTAGTCTTGCTGGGGGTGGTGTTTCAGGGTTTAGGGCAGTGCAGTAGTTTTCGGGCAGTGTAGGCGGTCGTGCTGGGGCTGGTGTTTCAGGGTTTAGGGCAGTGCAGTGGTGTTCGGGCAGTGTACGGGGTTGTGTTGGGGCTGGTGTTTCAGGGTTTAGGGCAGTGCAGTGGTGTGCGGGCAGTGTACGGGGTTGTGCTGGGGCTGGTGTTTCAGGGTTTAGGGCAGTGCAGTGGTGTTCGGCTAGTGTAGGGGGTCGTGCTCGGGGTGGTGTTTCAGGGTTTAGGGCAGTGCAGTGGTGTTCGGGCAGTGTAGTGGGTCGTGCTGGGGCTGGTGTTTCAGGGTTTAGGGCAGTGCAGTGGTGTTCGGGCAGTGTAGGGGGTCGTGCTGGGGCTGGTGTTTCAGGGTTTTGGGCAGAGCAGTGGTGTTCGGGCAGTGTAGGGGGTCGTGCTGGGGGTGGTGTTTCAGGGTTTAGGGCAGTGCAGTGGTGTTTGGGCAGTGTAGGGGTCTTGCTGGGGGTGGTGTTTCAGGGTTTAGGGCAGTGCAGTGGTGTTCGGGCAGTGTAGGGGGTCTTACTGGGGGTGGTGTTTCAGGGTTTAGGGCAGTGGTGTTCGGGCAGTGTAGGGGGTCTTGCTGGGGGTGATGTTTCAGGGTTTAGGGCAGTGCAGTGGTGTTCGGGCAGTGTAGGGGGTCTTGCTGGGGGTAGTGTTTCAGGGTTTAGGGCGGTGCAGTGGTGTTCGTGCAGTGTAGGGGTCGTGCTGGGGGTGGTGTTTCAGGGTTTAGGGCAGTGCAGTAGTGTTCGGGCAGTGTAGGGGGTCGTGCAGGGGGTGGTGTTTCAGGGTTTAGGGCAGTGCAGTGGTGTTCTGGCAGTGTAGGGGGTCATGCTGGGGGTGGGGTTTCAGGGTTTAGGGCAGTACAGTGGTGTTCGGGCAGTGTAGGGGGTCGTGCAGGGGGTGGTGTTTCAGGGTTTAGGGCAGTGCAGTTGTGTTCGGGCAGTGTAGGGGGTCGTGCTGGGGCTGGTGTTTCAGGGTTTAGGGCAGTGCAGTGGTGTTCGGGCAGTGTAGGGGGTCTTGCTGGGGGTGGTGTTTCAGGGTTTAGGGCAGTGGTGTTCGGGCAGTGTAGGGGGTCTTGCTGGGGGTGATGTTTCAGAGTTTAGGGCAGTGCAGTGGTATTCGAGCAGTGTAGGGGGTCTTGCTGGGGGTAGTGTTTCAGGGTTTAGGGCAGTGCAGTGGAGTTCGTGCAGTATAGGGGGTCGTGCTGGGGATGGTGTTTCTGGGTTTAGGGCAGTGCAGTAGTGTTCGAGCCATGTAGGGGGTTGTGCAGGGGTGGTGTTTCAGGGTTTAGGGCAATGCAGTGGTGTTCGGGCAGTGTAGGGGGTCACGCTGGGGGTGGTGTTTCAGGGTTTAGGGCAGTGCAGTGGTGTTCGGGCAGTGTAGGGGGTCATGCACGGGGTGGTGTTTCAGGGTTTAGGGCAGTGCAGTGGTGTTCGGGCAGTGTAGGGTGTTGTGCTGGGGCTGGTGTTTCAGGGTTCAGGGCAGTGCAGTGGTGTTCAGGCAGTGTAGGGGTCGTGCTGAGGCTGGTGTTTCATGGTTTAGGGCAGTGCAGTGGTGTTCGGGCAGTGTAGGGGGTCGTGCTGGGGCTGGTGTTTCAGGGTTTAGGGCAGTGCAGTGGTGTTCGGGCAGTGTAGGCGGTCGTGCTGGGGCTGGTGTTTCAGGGTTTAGGGCAGTGCAGTGGTGTTCGGGCAGTGTAGGGGGTCGTGCTGGGGCTGGTGTTTCAGGGTTTAGGGCAGTGCAGTGGTGCTCGGGCAGTGTAGGGGGTCGTGCTGGGGGTGATGTTTCAGGGTTTAGGGTAGTGCAGTGGTGTTCGGGCAGTGTAGGGGGTCGTGCAGGGGCTGGTGTTTCAAGGTTTAGGGCAGTGCAGTGGTGTTTGGGCAGTGTAGGGGGTCATGCTGGGGCTGGTGTTTCAGGGTTTAGGGCAGTGCAGTGGTGTTGGGGCAGTGTAGGGGGTCCTGCTGGGGGTAGTGTTTCAGGGTTTAGGGCAGTGCAGTGGTGTTCAGGCAGTGTAGGGGGTCGTGCTGGGGGTGGTGTTTCAGGGTTTAGGCCAGTGGTGTTTGGGCAGTGTAGGGGGTCTTGCTGGGGGTGATGTTTCAGGGTTTAGGGCAGTGCAGTGGTGTTCGGGCAGTGTAGGGGGTCTTGCTGGGGGTAGTGTTTCAGGATTTAGGGCAGTGCAGTGGTGTTCGGGCAGTGTAGGGGGTCATGCTGGGGGTTGTGTTTCAGGGTTTAGGGCAGTGCAGTGGTGTTTGGGCAGTGTAGGGGGTCGTGAAGGGGTGGTGTTTCAGGGTTTAGGGCAGTGCAGTGGTGTTCGGGCAGTGTAGGGGGTCGTGCTAGGGGTGGTGTTTCAGGGTTTAGGGCAGTGCAGTGGTGTTCGGGCAGTGTAGGGGGTCATGCAGGGGCTGGTGTTTCAGGGTTTAGGGCAGTGCAGTGGTGTTCGGGCAGTGTAGGGGGTCGTGCTGGGGGTAGTGTTTTAGGGTTTAGGGTAGTGCAGTGGTGCTTCTGTAGTGTAGGGGTCGTGCTGGGGGTAGTGTTTTAGGGTTTAGGGTAGTGCAGTGGTGTTTGTGTAGTTTAGGGGGTCATGTTTTAGGGTAGTGCAGTGGTGTTTGGGTAGTGTAGGGGGTCGTGCTGGGGGTAGTGTTTTAGGATTTAGTTTAGTGCAGTGGTGTTTGGGTAGTGTAGGGGGTCGTGCTGGGGTAGTGTTTTAGGGTTTAGGGTAGTGCAGTGGTGTTTGTGTAGTGTAGGGGGTCATGTTTTAGGGTAGTGCAGTGGTGTTTGGGTAGTGTAGGGGGTCGTGCTGCTGGTAGTGTTTTAGGATTTAGGTTAGTGCAGTGGTGTTTGGGTAGTGTAGGGGGTCGTGCTGGGGGTAGCGTTTTAGGGTTTAGGATAGTGCAGTGGTGCTTGTGTAGTGTAGGGGCCGTGCTGGGGGTAGTGTTTTAGGGTTTAAGGTAGTGCAGTGGTGTTTTTGTAGTGTAGGGGGGTCATGTTTTAAGATGCAATGCTCCAATACCTGACCAGTCTGCACTACATAAAACTGCAAAAAAACTAAAAATAAAAAGTGTTTTGCACACTTTTGTCATTGGGCTATATGTGGGCTACATCTGGGTAATATTTGTGCTACATTTGGGCTCTTTTTTCACTGGTGGCCATCTTGGAAGACTTCTTTGTTATGAAATTTCCTAATTTCTTCATTTACTGCAGTCTCCTCAGTAGGAAATGCTTTCAGTTTTTTACTTTGATTCCATCAAGAAGGCATTCAGATGTGTCTCACATCTGCCATAAATTCAGAATGTTAGCACTCTAGTTGCTCATTAGATCACTGGAGTAAAGCTACTGCTCACCAGGGAGTTAACTGGTAGTCTGCTGCTGGTATTGAAAGTGATTGTTTCAGTCTGCATGTCAGAATTTTCTAATGAAATAGAAGAGGATTTGAGATCTCACTTAAAACATGCCCTAATTTTTCTTTCTACAGCACTAACCATAATTTCTATGACAAAATGAACCCCCTCATTTTGTTCCTTTTTAAATTAAATGTTTTAGGTGTTACCAGTTTATTCCAATCAAGATGGCTTCAGGTGTGCCATACTTTTGTCATAAGTAAGGCTGTTAGCGCTCTAGTCGTTCTTTAGAACACTCTGGGAAGCTGCAGTAGAACACAAAGGAATCAACTGACAGTCTCTGCCCTTGTTGGATGTACATGTTTTACTGAGAATGTCAGACTTCATTCTCACATGAGTGAGAAAGATAATGTGAATTTACAGAAAATATGCTCTCATTTTAGCTTCTGGAGCACCTTCCAAACCTCCATGGGACAAGCATGAGAAAATAGTTTTCTCTCAAACATGATTCATGATATCCCAGCAGAAGGTTTTTCACATGGTAAAATCACCTTAGAACACACCACAATTCCTGAAATTAGTATGGTACCATCAACAAATACATTCTAATGTAACTAAAGCCTTTAAGTTTAGAATGTGTAAGGGGGGAGAAGGTGAGACGTCCTGTGTCATGATACTCTGGAATGTGGGGATGGTTGCAAGGCCGTGGGCTGGAATAGAGACATTTGTCAGTCGGTCTTAGCTTGATGATGGATGGGGTCTCTGTAGCTGTGATACTTAAATAAACCTTTCTTGACCCCCCCACCGTATGATCTACTCTGCTTTCTGAAGGGACACACTTCTACAGAAGTCCATGTTAAATCTAGCAGCGCCCAACCCACTGAGCATTCCTGCAGGTGTGGTACTTGATGGCAAAGGTTTATTGTCAGCGGTTTATGCCATAACGCCTAAAACATTGATATTTACAGCACATATTAAAACAATCACAATTCTTGTTCACTTAAAACAACTTAAGCACAGTTCATATAAATACTACACTTTGCACATAATCCATGATCTGTCGTAAAGTGCGTACACCACTATTAAAACCAATCAATTAGATAGAGCGGTCATTAGATCTTACAAAGCGTAACAGCTAACAAGCGCGTACCTAGGTGCAGATACCGGCGTCTCCGTCTGCTTGTTGCCTACTCAGAGCAAGTAAACCTGCTAGGAAGCCTGAAAGCTGTCTTATAAACAACAGCAATCAAAGAAGAGCACAGGCCTGCTGCGCAGAAGTTATCTATTATGTTAAACAAGCATTAGAAATGCAATAGGTCTCGGATTTTTTTGAGTTAGAGCTATTGGCATAGCTCAACAGCAATAAGCACTAGTTTTTTTCCTCCTGGTGATCTTTTAGAGTTATACAATAAAGCTTGCAATTTATGGCTGAGCATATAAAAACAGCAATGACAAATGAAAAAGTGATATCAGATATGATCATTACTTAAGCAGTCAGGCCAATCTGCTGTGATTCACTATAGATATTCTATGAATTTTCTGAAAGAGGAAAATAGATGTGATGTTTAGGTTAATGGCACATACAGTTTAAAGCTCTAATCCACCAAGGTAACAGATCGCCTCAGATGGAAAGAGGTCACCACCTTGGGAAGGAGAGGCGATGTAGTTCTGAGGAATAATTCCTCCAGGAAGAAGCAGCCCAAGGGCGGCCGCACGTTCGGTGCATCTAACTCACTGATGTGCCGCAACGAAGTGATGCTATCAAGAGAACAAAGCTATGCCCAAACTGCTAGACTAGGAACCTGGGGGAACAGCGTATAACAAGTAACAACGCTTCACTGTAGACTGATTTCTGAAAAATACCACTTCAATGACTGTGTGGATGCCGCCGCTCTCCACGAGTGGTCTATTAACCAGAAATGTACATTTTTAACATTTGCTGACATGACTTCGACAATTTGGAAAATACAGTTGAAAAGCAACGATAGAACAATCACACTTGATTCAATCTATTCACAGAATTTAGCAAATTAAATCAGCAATAATCATGATATAAAATGCTCAAGAAGTGAACAGGTGCTCATGTGAATAAAGAAGTGAGGGGTACATCGATACAAAGTGAAGACGTATGACTCGACTCCTCGAGTGACTTACAGGCGCTATAGACACTCCATTTCGTTCTATGGTTTGTAAACTGTCTTAGTTCAGAATAAGTCTACAGCAAAGCATTGTTGTTTGTTGTATATCATCAAAATAATAGCCACAAAAAACTGTGTACAATACAAGTAACCATAGCTGGTAATTGTGAAGGGGCTCAGAAATGTCAAAACAAGTCCATTGACGCATAAGAAAGGGAATAGGTGCACAGATATGTCCAGTCCCTTCAAAAATCTATGAATGGAGTTCGTGTGAGGCATGCTGGACAGGGCAGCTATGTATCCTTCGTCTACTGCACAACTCTGCAGGACCAGCGACAGAGCACAATGGAAACCTGGAAAAGAGAGCCTTCGAAGGGTCCACGTTATGATTAACACGTCAGACGATGTATGAGTTTTATCTTCCAGAAGAGACTGACTAGGTGGAGGGCAACAAGCTGATAAAATTACATCGACCACCTCCATTGGCAGCTGGAAGGAGCTCTGATGCCCCTTTCAATCTCCCGACATCCATCCATCTCCACTTCTTTCCTCCCTCTCTGATCGCTTTCTCTCCACCTCTCATCCCTCTGTTTCTCCCTCTCCCTCCTCCCAGAGACGTTTTAAGGCCTTGGCAAAGTGGGCTCTGGCCCCGGGCCCCAGCCTTTCAGGGGCCCCTGATAGACCTGGCTCTGTTCTCCACACACCCCTGTCCTGATGACCTTGAATGGTTTTTAAACACAGTTTGTTTTCATATATTTGTATTACAGGTGGGTGGCAGGCATTGTGCGCAGTGACGTCAGTGAGCTGCTGCAGAGTTACAGTCATTGGACACACATTAGAATCTGGAGCAGTCTGATTGGATCATGAATTCACAACTGGTCTGAGCAGGGGCCCCAAAATGTTTGGTCCAGGGCCCCCAAAATCCTTAAGATGTCCCAGCCTCCCCCTTCTTCTTCCTCTCTTACCATCCATCCAACTAACTCCCCCCCACCCCCACAAGGAGAAGCAGGGGGCCCCTCCCACAAGGAGAAGCAGGGGGCCCCTCCCACAAGGAGAAGCAGCCCCCCCACCCCGACAACCACAAGGAGAAGCAGGGGGGCCCCTCCCACAAGGAGAAGCAGGGGGCCCCTCCCACAAGGAGAAGCAGCCTCACCCCCACCCCGACAACCACAAGGAGAAGCAGGGGGGCCCTTTCCAGATGGAGAAAGAGAGGGGCCCCTCCCACAAGGAGAAGAGGGGCCCCTCCCACAAGAAGACTCAGAGGGGACCCTCCTAGGGCCCCTCCCACAAGTAGAAGCAGAGGGCCCCCTCCCAAAAGCAGAAGCAGAGGGGCCCCTCTCACAAGGAGAAGCAGGGGGGGCCCTCCCACATGGAGAAAGAGAGGGGCCCCTCTGTAAGGAGAAGCAGAGGGGCCCATCCCGCAAGAAGAAGAAGCAAGGGGCCCCTCCCACAAGCAGAAGCAGGGGGCCCCTCCCACAAGCAGCAGCAGAGGGGCCCCTCCCACCAGGAGCAGCAGAGGGGCCCCTCCAACCAGGAGAAGCAGGGAGCCCCTCCCACCAGGAGAAGCAGGGAGCCCCTCCCACAAGGAGCAGCAGAGGGGCCCCTCCCACCAGGAGAAGCAGGGAGCCCCTCCTAACCTACTACAGGGGGCCCTAGGGAGAGACAGCAGCAGTTTCCCCAGGGGGGGTTTATTCTGTATTTATTTTAGGATGTTTATAAAGCGTGCACGAGGCCGGAGGGAGTCAAGGCGCCTCGTATTAAACATTTATTATCACAAGTTGTGCACAAGAAGAGATACACACAGTATAACACCCCTAGAGGTACAGACATCAGTAGTGGGGTACAGTGGGGTGCAGTGTCAGCTGCACAAGACACGATCATCACCACAAGTCAGAAATAACCCCAGGGGGATGTAGTCCGTCCTCTAGACTGCCGACTTTGGTGCTGGAAACCAGGGTTCGAGCCTTGGGGTCGCGTACACATCCTGTGATTCTGGGCAAATCACTTCATCTCCCCATGCCTGAATGTGTAATGTAAATACGGTGCTCATGTAAAGCGCTCCAATACCTTCGGGTCGAGTTCGCGCTATATAAATATGCAAAAAAATCAAAAAAAAATCCGACTTAAAGGTCACTTTTTGGAGACAGATAATTGAGGGGGGGCAGCAGCATCACCGGAACCAGGTAACGAGGCTGAAAGATGCGAAATGGATCAGACCTTTTCCCTTATTCTGGGTGATGAACACGTGCCTCATGTGTAGCGCCTAGTATCTGGTGTGTGGTATTAAAGCACCTCGGTCCGAGCCACAGTCCTGCACCCGGCGCCTCTGGGCAGGTCCAGGGGAGCAGTGTCTCTCTTCGGGGCCTGTGCATAGCGCACCGAGGCTCAGGGCGGAGTCAGAGGCGCTGTATGGGGTGGAATGAACTCTGGGCTCCTCTGTCCTTAATGAGAATCCTTCACCGAGAGCTCCTGTGAGAAGCACCAAGAGGCCTATCCAGGGGTGCAGAGGAGGTGAGACCTGTCCAGGGGTGCAGAGGAGGTGAGGCCTGTCCAGGGGTGCAGAGGAGGTGAGGCCTGTCCAGGGGCGCAGAGGAGTTGAGACCTGTCCAGGGGTGCAGAGGAGGTGAGGCCTGTCCAGGGGTGCAGAGGAGGTCAGGCCTGTCCAGGGGTGCATGGGAGGTGAGGGGTGCAGGGGAGGTGAGGCCTGTCCAGGGGTGCAGAGGAGGTGAGGCCTGTCCAGGGGTGCAGAGGAGGCGAGGCCTGTCCAGGGGTGCAGTGGAGGAGAGGCCTGTCCAGGGGTGCAGAGGAGGTGAGGCCTGTCCAGGGGTGGAGGAGGTGAGGCCTGTCCAGGGGTGCAGAGGAGGCGAGGCCTGTCCAGGGGTGCAGAAGAGGTGAGGCCTGTCCAGGGGTGCAGAGGAGGTGAGGCCTGTCCAGAGGGTGCAGAGGAGGTGAGGCCTGTCCAGGGGTGCAGAGGAGGTGAGGCCTGTCCAGGGGTGCAGAGGAGGTGAGGCCTGTCCAGGGGTGTAGAGGAGGTGAGGCCTCTTCCTGGGGTGCAGAGGAGGTGAGGCCTGTCCAGTGGTGCAGAGGAGGTGAGGCCTGTCCAGGGGTGCAGAGGAGGTGAGGTCTATCCAGAGGGTGCAGAGGAGGTGAGGCCTGTCCAGGGGGATGCAGAGGAGGTGAGGCGTGCACAGGGGTGCAGAGGAGGTGAGGCCTGTTCAGGGGGTGCAGAGGAGATGAGGCATGTCCAGGGGTACAGAGGAGGTGAGGCATGTCCTGTCCAGGGGGTTAAGAGCAGGTGAGGCCTGTCCAGGGTGCAGAGGAGGTGAGGCCTGTCCAGAGGATGCAGAGGAGGTGAGGCCGGTCCAGGGGGGTACACACGAGGTGAGGCCTGTCCAGGGGTGCAGAGGAGGTGAGGCCTGTCCAGGGGGTGCAGAGGAGGTGAGGCCTGTCCAGGGGTGCAGAGGAGGTGAGGCCTGTCCAGGGGTGTAGAGGAGGTGAGGCCTCTTCCTGGGGTGCAGAGGAGATGAGGCCTGTCCAGAGGGGTGCAGCGGAGGTGAGGCCTGTACAACTGGTGCAGAGGAGGTGAGGCCTGTCCAGGGGGCATAGGAGGTGAGGCCTGTCCAGGTGTACAGAGGAGGTGAGTCCTGTCCAAGGGGATCCAGAGGAGGTGAGGCCTGTCCAGGGGTGCAGAGGAGGTGAGGCCTGTCCAGGGGTGCAGAGGAGGTGAGGCCTGTCCAGCGGGTGCAGAGGAGGTGAGTCCTGTCCAAGGGGATGCAGAGGAGGTGAGGCCTGTCCAGGGGGCATAGGAGGTGAGGCCTGTCCAGGGGTGCAGAGGAGGTGAGTCCTGTCCAAGGGGATGCAGAGGAGGTGAGACCTGTCCAGGGTGTGCAGAGGAGGTGAGGCCTGTCCAGAGGGTGCAGAGGAGGTGAGGCCTGTCCAGGGGGTGCAGAGGAGGCGAGGCCTGTCCAGGGGTGCAGAGGAGGTGAGACCTGTTCAGAGGTGCAGAGGAGGTGAGGCCTGTCCAGGGGTGCAGAGGAGGTGAGGCCTGTCCAGAGGGGTGCAGAGGAGGTGAGGCCTGTCCAGGGGGTGCAGAGGAGGTGAGGCCTGTCCAGGGGTGCAGAGGAGGTGAGACCTGTCCAGGGGGCAGAGGAGGTGAGGCCTGTCCAGGGGGCGGTGCAGAGGAGGAGAGGCCTGTCCAGGAGGTAAAGCCTGTCCAGGGGTGCAGAGGAGGTGAGACCTGTTCAGAGGTGCAGAGGAGGTGAGGCCTGTCCAGGGGGTGCAGAGGAGGTGAGGCCTGTCCAGGGTACCAGAGGAGTTGAGGCCTGTCCAGGGGGTGCAGATGAGGTGAGACCTGTCCAAGGGTGCAGAGGAGGCGAGGCCTGTCCAGGGGGGCAGATGAGGTAAGGCCTGTCCAGGGGGTGCAGATGAGGTGAGGCCTGTCCAAGGGTGCAGAGGAGGTGAAGCCTGTCCAGGGGTGCAGAAGAGGCAAGGCCTGTCCAGGGGTGCAGAGGAGGAGAGGCCTGTCCAGGGGTGCAGAGGAGGTGAGGCCTGTCCAGGGGTCCAGAGGAGGTGAGGCCTGTCCAGGGTGCAGAAAAAGTGAGGCCTGTCCAGGTGGTGCAGAGGATCAGAGGCCTGTCCAGAGGGGTGCAGAGGAGGTGAGGCCTGTCCAGGGGTGCTGAGGAGGTGAGGTCTGTCCAGGGGTGCAGAGGAGGTGAGGCCTGTCCAGGGGTGCAGAGGAGATGAGGCCTGTCCAGAGGGGTGCAGCGGAGGTGAGGCCTGTACAACGGGTGCAGAGGAGGTGAGGCCTGTCCAGGTGGCATAGGAGGTGAGGCCTGTCCAGGTGTACAGAGGAGGTGAGTCCTGTCCAAGGGGATCCAGAGGAGGTGAGGCCTGTCCAGGGGTGCAGAGGAGGTGAGGCCTGTCCAGGGGTACAGAGGAGGTGAGGCCTGTCCAGAGGGGTGCAGCAGAGGTGAGGCCTGTCCAGCGGGTGCAGAGGAGGTGAGTCCTGTCCAAGGGGATGCAGAGGAGGTGAGGCCTGTCCAGGGGGCATAGGAGGTGAGGCCTGTCCAGGGGTGCAGAGGAGGTGAGTCCTGTCCAAGGGGATGCAGAGGAGGTGAGACCTGTCTAGGGTGTGCAGAGGAGGTGAGGCCTGTCCAGAGGGTGCAGAGGATGTGAGGCCTGTCCAGAGGGTGCAGAGGAGGTGAGGCTTCTTCATGGGGTGCAGAAGAGGTGAGGCCTGTCCAGGGGTGCAGAGGAGGTGAGGCCTGTCCAGAGGGTGCAGAGGAGGTGAGGCCTGTCCAGGGGTGTAGAGGAGGTGAGGCCTCTTCCTGGGGTGCAGAGGAGGTGAGGCCTGTCCAGTGGTGCAGAGGAGGTGAGGCCTGTCCAGGGGTGCAGAGGAGGTGAGGTCTGTCCAGAGGGTGCAGAGGAGGTGAGGCCTGTCCAGGGGGATGCAGAGGAGGTGAGGCGTGCACAGGGGGTGCAGAGGAGGTGAGGCCTGTTCAGGGGGTGCAGAGGAGATGAGGCATGTCCAGGGGTACAGAGGAGGTGAGGCATGTCCTGTCCAGGGGGTTAAGAGCAGGTGAGGCCTGTCCAGGGTGCAGAGGAGGTGAGGCCTGTCCAGAGGATGCAGAGGAGGTGAGGCCGGTCCAGGGGGTACACACGAGGTGAGGCCTGTCCAGGGGTGCAGAGGAGGTGAGGCCTGTCCAGGGGGTGCAGAGGAGGTGAGGCCTGTCCAGGGGTGCAGAGGAGGTGAGGCCTGTCCAGTGGTGCAGAGGAGATGAGGCATGTCCAGGGGTACAGAGGAGGTGAGGCATGTCCTGTCCAGGGGGTTAAGAGCAGGTGAGGCCTGTCCAGGGTGCAGAGGAGGTGAGGCCTGTCCAGAGGATGCAGAGGAGGTGAGGCCGGTCCAGGGGGTACACACGAGGTGAGGCCTGTCCAGGGGTGCAGAGGAGGTGAGGCCTGTCCAGGGGTGCAGAGGAGGTGAGGCCTGTCCAGGGGTGCAGAGGAGGTGAGGCCTGTCCAGGGGTGTATAGGAGGTGAGGCCTCTTCCTGGGGTGCAGAGGAGGTGAGGCCTGTCCAGGGGTGCAGAGGAGGTGAGGCCTGTCCAGGGGGATGCAGAGAAGGTGAGGCATGCACAGGGGGTGCAGAGGAGGTGAGGCCTGTTCAGGGGGTGCAGAGGTGGTGAGGAATGTCCTGTCGAGGGGATACAGAGGAGGTGAGGCCTGTCCAGGGGTACAAAGGATGTGAGGCATGTCCTGTCCACAGGGATAAGAGCAAGTGAGGCCTGTCCAGAGGTGCAGAGGAGGTGAGGCCTCTCCAGAGGGTGCAGAGGAGGTGAGGCCTGTCCAGTGAGGTGCAGAGGAGGTGAGGCCTGTCCAGGGGGGCTGAGGAAGGGGGTACAGAGGAGGTGAGGCCTGGCCAGGGTGCAGAGGAAGTGAGGCATGTCCTGTCCAGAGGAGTACAGAGGAGGTGAGGCCTGTCCTGGGCTGGGGGTGCAGAGGAGGTGAGGCTTATCGAGGAGGAGTACAGAGGAGGTGAGGCCTGTCCAGGGGGATGCAGAGGAGGTGAGGTGTGCACAGGGGTTGCAGAGGAGGTGAGGCTTGTCCAGGGGGTGCAGAGGAGGTGAGGCATGTCCTCTCCAGGGGGGTACAGAGCAGGTGAGGACTGTCCAGGGGTGCAGAGGAGGTGAGGCATGTCCTGTCCAGGGGGTTAAGAGCAGGTGAGGCCTGTCCAGGGGTGCAGAGGAGGTGAGGCATGTCCTGTCCAGGGGTATACAGAGGATGTGAGGCCTGTGCTGGGGGAGCAGAGGAGGTGAGGCTTATCCAGGAGGGGTGCAGAGGCGGTAAGGCCTGTCCAAGGGGGGGCAGAGGAGGTGAGGCATGCACAGGGGGTGCAGAGGAGGTGAGGACTGTCCAGAGGGTGCAGAGGAGGTGGGGCCTGTCCAGGGGTGCAGAGGAGGTGAGGCCTGTCCAGGGGTGCAGAGGAGGTGAGGTCTGTCCAGAGGGTGCAGAGGAGGTGAGGCCTGTCCAGGGGGATGCAGATGAGGTGAGGCATGCACAGGGGGTGCAGAGGAGGTGAGGCCTGTTCAGGGCGTGCAGAGGAGGTGAGGCATGTCCAGGGGTACAGAGGAGGTGAGGCATGTCCTGTCCAGGGGTTAAGAGCAGGTGAGGCCTGTCCAGGGTGCAGAGGAGGTGAGGCCTGTCCAGAGGATGCAGAGGAGGTGAGGCCTGTCTGGGGGAACACACGAGTTGAGGCCTGTCCAGGGGTGCAGAGAAGGTGAGGCCAGTCCAGGGGTGCAGAGGAGGTGAGGCCTGTCCAGGGGTGCAGAGGAGGTGAGGCCTGTCCAGGGGTGTAGAGAAGGTGAGGCTTCTTCCTGGGGTGCAGAGGAGGTGAGGCCTGTCCAGGGGTGCCGAGGAGGTGAGGCCTGTCCAGGGGTGCAGAGGAGGTGAGGTCTGTCCAGAGGGTGCAGAGGAGGTGAGGCCTGTCCAGGGGGATGCAGAGAAGGTGAGGTGTGCACAGGGGGTGCAGAGAAGGTGAGGCCTGTTCAGGGGGTGCAGAGGAGGTGAGGCATGTCCTGTCGAGGGTGATACAGAGCAGGTGAGGCCTGTCCAGGGGTACAGAGGATGTGAGGCATGTCCTGTCCACGGGGATAATAGCAGGTGAGGCCTGTCCAGAGGTGCAGAGGAGGTGAGGCCTGTCCAGAGGGTGCAGAGGAGGTGAGGCCTGTCCAGGGGGTGCAGAGGAGGTGGGGCCTGTCAAGGGGGCTGAGGAAGGGGGTACAGAGGACGCGAGGCCTGGCCAGGGGTGCAGAGGGAGTGAGGAATGTCCTGTCTAGAGGGATACAGAGGAGGTGAGCCCTGTCCTGGGCTGGGGGTGCAGAGGAGGTGAGGCTTATCGAGGAGGAGTACAGAGGAGGTGAGGCCTGTCCAGGGGAATGCAGAGGAGGTGAGGTGTGCACAGGGGGTGCAGAGGAGGTGAGGCCTGTCCAGGGGGTGCAGAGGAGGTGAGGCATGTCCTCTCCAGGGGGGTACAGAGCAGGTGATGACTGTCTAGGGGTGCAGAGGAGGTGAGGCATGTCCTGTCCAGGGGGTTAAGAGAAGGTGAGGCCTGTCCAGGGGTGCAGAGGAGGTGAGGCATGTCCTGTCCAGGGGTATACAGAGGATGTGAGGCCTGTGCTGGGGGTGCAGAGGAGGTGAGGCTTATCCAGGAGGGGTGCAGAGGAGGTAAGGACTGTCCAAGGGAGGGCAGAGGAGGTGAGGCGTGCACAGGGGGTGCAGAGGAGGTGAGGCCTGTCCAGAGGGTGCAGAGGAGGTGAGGCCTGTCCTGGGGTGCAGAGGAGGTGAGGCCTGTCCAGGGGTGTAGAGGAGGTGAGGCCTCTTCCTGGGGTGCAGAGGAGGTGAGTCCTGTCCAGGGGTGCAGAGGAGGTGAGGCCTGTCCAGGGGTGCAGAGGAGGTGAGGTCTGTCCAGAGGGTGCAGAGGA
This sequence comes from Calotriton arnoldi, assembly GCA_963921515.1. Taxonomy (NCBI): domain Eukaryota; kingdom Metazoa; phylum Chordata; class Amphibia; order Caudata; family Salamandridae; genus Calotriton; species Calotriton arnoldi. Next base: position 46,621 of record CAWUFW010023158.1, on the reverse strand, counting down.
GGTGAGGTCTGTCCAGAGGGTGCAGAGGAGGTGAGGCCTGTCCAGGGGGATGCAGAGGAGGTGAGGCGTGCACAGGGGGTGCAGAGGAGGTGAGGCCTGTTCAGGGGGTGCAGAGGAGGTGAGGCATGTCCAGGGGTACAGAGGAGGTGAGGCATGTCCTGTCCAGGGGGTTAAGAACAGGTGAGGCCTGTCCAGGGTGCAGAGGAGGTGAGGCCTGTCCAGAGGATGCAGAGGAGGTGAGGCCTGTCCAGTGGTGCAGAGGAGGTGAGGCCTATCCAGGGGTGTAGAGGAGGTGAGGCCTCTTCCTGGGGTGCAGAGAAGGTGAGGCCTGTCCAGGGGTGCAGAGGAGGTGAGGCCTGTCTGGGGTGCAGAAGAGGTGAGGTCTGTCCAGAGGGTGCAGAGTAGGTGAGGCCTGTCCAGGGGGAAGCAGAGAAGGTGAGGCATGCACAGGGGGTGCAGAGGAGGTGAGGCCTGTCCAGGGGGGTGCAGAGGAAGTGAGGCCTGTCCAGGGGGACTGAGGAAGGGGGTACAGAGGAGGTGAGGCCTGGCCAGGGGTGCAGAGGAAGTGAGGCCTGTCCTGTCCAGGAGGGGTACAGAGGAGGTGAGGCCTGTCCAGGGGGATGCAGAGGAGGTGAGGCATGCACAGGGGGTGCAGAGGAGGTGAGGCCTGTCCAGGGGGTGCAGAGGAGGTGAGGCATGTCCTGTCCAGGGGGTACAGAGCAGGGGAGGCCTGTCCAGGGGTGCAGAGGAGGTGAGGCATGTCCTGTCCAGGAGGTTAAGAGCAGGTGAGGCCTGTCCAGGGGTACAGAGGAGGTGAGGCATGTCCTGTCCAGGGGGATACAGAGCAGGTGAGGCCTGTCCAGGGGTTCAGAAGAGGTGAGGCATGTCCTGTCCAGGGGGTACAGAGGAGGTGAGGCCTGTCCTGGCCTGGGGGTGCAGAGGAGGTGAGGCTTATCCAGGAGGGGTACAGATAAGGTGAGGCCTGTCCAGGGGGTACAGAGTAGGTGAGGCCTGTCAGGGGGAATGCAGAGGAGTTGAGGCCTGTCTTGTCCTGGTGGGGTGATGCAAAGGAGGTTAGGCCTGGCCAGGGGGGTGCAGAGGAGGTTAGGCCTGTCCAGGGGGGTGCAGAGGAGGTGAGGACTGTCCAGGGGGTGCAAAGGAGGTGAGGCCAGTCCAGCAGGATGCAGAGAAGGTGAGGCCTGTCAAGGGGGTGCAGCACTGGCGTAATGAAACTCGAGGGAGCCTCCCTGCAAGGCATGTGGAGGGGCCCCCTCAGGGCTCAATCAGGAGCTCTGCAGCCAGAGTGCTGTGCTGAGGGGGCCCCTGGAGCTTGGGGGCCCCCTGCACCGCGTGGGCTTAGGGGGCCTGTGTTACACCCCTGGGGTGCAGAGGAGATGAGGCGTGTCCAGGGGGGTGCAGAGGAGGTGAGGCCTGTCCAGGGGGCTGCAGAGGAGGTGAGGCCTGTCAAGGGGGTGCAGAGGAGGTGGGTCCGGTCCAGCGGGGTGCAGAAGAGTTGAGGCCTGTCCAGGGGGTGCAGAGGAGGTGACGTCTGTCCAGAGGGGTAGGTATAGAGGCATGGAGTTTATTAATTAAACCACTGTCTTTAGTGAAGTAACCAAGACTACAACTCCCAGAATGCACTTGCGTATTACATGAAAGTACAGGCATGAATATTCGGGGGATCACTCTACAGAAATATTTGGTACCTCCCGGGGCTTCGTGGCAGAGAAGAGTAGAACAGTTAATGTGCAAGGACTTTCAATCTGAGCCTCTTTCTGCAGATTGTGAGTCCAGTGAGATCTGAGATAACGTGGATCTCTCTCAAGGAGATTTCACACAGTTTTATCTGTTTCAGGGAGAACTGGCGAGGGGGTAGTATTCCAAGATGTTTGACACCAAACACGACATGTTTCCGTGCAGCCACCACAAAGTTAGCATTTAACGCAAGGTTATAATGCACTTAAGAGTATATGGTCAGGCTGCACCACAAACAGCATCAGAGGAGTGGCTCCGAATGCTGCAGAGGGGCTCTGCTCATGCAGGGGCACCCTCTCACATAAGAACCAGGCACTCTGCCTTCAGGATTGTTAAGGCCTGCCAGAGGAGTGACTTATAGGTTTATATGTGTGTGCAATGGTAGTGATATAGGTAGCCTATACCACAGTAAGGGGTGCCTGCACCACCTTACCCAGGCTGCAGTAGCAGGCCTGTGGTGTCATTTTGGAGGGCCTCCCAGGGGTGGCATAATACATGCTTCAGCCCCTGGTAGGCCTCTGGGGTACCTATGCCCTGTGTACATAGTATACCATATACTAGGGACTTATAAGGGCACTCCAGAATCCAATCAGAGATGTACCTAAGGTACATGGAAACCATTTTAGAGAGGTAGCAGCTAGACTGGGGTTCTGATTAGCAGGGCCCCAGCCAGACTAAAGTCGAAAAACAGTGAAGCATCAGCAAAAAGGGGGGGTACCCATGTGAAGCAGATTCTACTCTCCTACATCCTGGTCCTCACAAGGCCCCAGCTCACATCCAGGTCTACCAGGCCCCTGCTCACGTCCTGGTCCTCACAAGGCCCCAGCTCACGTCCTGGTCCACCAGGCCCCGGCTCATGTCTTGGTCCTCACAAGGCCCCGGCTCACATCCTGGTCCTCACAAGGCCCCAGCTCATGTCCTGGTCCTCACAAGGCCCCGGCTCACGTCCTGGTCCTCACAAGGCCCAGCTCACGTCCTGGTCCTCACAAGGCCCAGCTCACGTCCTGGTCCACCAGGCCCCGGCTCATGTCCTGGTCCTCACAAGGCCCCAGCTCATGTCCTGGTCCAACTGGCCCTGGCTCACGTCCTGGTCCACCAGGCTCCATCACACGTCCTTGTCCTCACAAAGCCCTGGCATAACTTCTGAAGCCAGGTTACTAGTTTAAGTAGAAGTAAATGACTCTTAATAGTTCCCTGGTACACAGTATTACTCCCTCAGATGAAAAACATTATTTTGAAAACAAAGTAGGTGCACAAATGATGGTCAACGCGTTTCGAACCTACTATATCATCTTTTCAGGGGTTCTCCTCAGGACAAAGAACTGATATCCACTCTATAACAAAACACAAAACATTACACAAAATTCATACATCAATATCAAACAGCTTAAATAGAATGGGGGTTCTCTTAGCTTATCATCAAAAAACACCTTTACCTCATTTGATTTGAGATTATTAGCACCACTATGCTAACGTTGACTTGAATCCCGAAATGAAAAAGATAGATTATTTATCACTGAGATGCCTCTAACACCACCTACACAAGTGCCACTTATAACAGCCACTGTCAAAACCAGACCTCTACGAGTATATACTCACAGGCAATAGGGTCAAACAACCCATTTCTGTCACGTGATCACCAGTAGAACAATATTCAAACAAATGGATGAATTAAACAAGGACTATAACATGTCCGTACAAGCTTCCGGTAAACAGAGCGGTGTGCAGACCATGACATAAGTGACTTAAAAAGCATTGAAACCCAAGTCGGGAAGGGCATCGGCTTTTGCCACTTATTTAAACCAATTTGCTCGGTCACGCCTAAAATGGAGAAAGTGTGGAATGGTATAAACCAACCACTAAGAAGACCCAACCAGCGACAGACGAATGATTTTTTTGAAAAAAGACTCAAATACTTTCAGTCGCGTACCACGCTATTGAAACTAAATGCATATGAAGGTAGAATGAGTACTGGGGCTGCCGCACTCGCAATAGTTCTCCCAGCGGAACAGAACAACACTTACTTTAATTGTGTTCTTCGTAGCCCTGCACATCACTCGCTGCTTGAAGGAAGTCAGCGGCTGGAAGTCTGAATATGGACTCCGCCTATCTATACAGCCCAGCCTCAACCCTTGTGGTGCACCAACGAATTCTGGGACATGTGGTCTCTCAATCCCCAAGTGTATTTACTGAGAGAATCTCAAAGTTTCAGCTCCAAACACAGGAGGCACAGTTTAGAAAATTATGGAATATCATGTGTAGGGAGTCATGAAGAAGATGGAAAACATGAATTAGACAGGATAATTATATCACGGACAAATTATTTAATTCTGACATTTCATTGAGTTCATTCGACACAGTGTCAAAATGTAATATAAGATAGGCCTCTTTCCGGTTCAGTTTTTGATCAATGTCACCTCTCCGGGGGTTTATTATAATGTTTGTCAAAACTGTCCAGCGTAAATCCGCTTCTGTATGGTGATTATCTATCCAATGGTTGACTAATGAAGCAGACAGAACTTTATGCCTTATGCAGGATTTATGTTGGATGATCCTTTGCCGAATCTCCTGGTTGGTCTTACAGATGTACAGTTTTTCACAAGGACATTGAATCACATATACAACATTTTTTCTTTTACAGTTTGAGAAATTCTTATGTAGCCATTCAACGTTGTTGTGCTGAAACAATCTTCCTTCTTTTGTTTGGGGGCAACAGACACATGTGCCACATTTGAAATGTCCCTCCAATGGAGATACATTCCAAAGCGTGCGTAGATTGCTTCTTGTGGGCCCTGAAGGTATCACAGCACGAACTATCTGGCTTCCAACAGTACATTCTTTTTTCAATGCAAACAATGGCTGCTCGAATGATTTGTCCATTTTTTTAATCAAATGCCAGTTTTGTCGGATAATATTTTTGAACTGGTTAGTCTTTGAACAAAATGTGGAGACGCATACCATGCGTTCTGACTTGTTATTTGCTGTTCTTTTTTCCAGAAGGGTCTCTCTCGGAGTCCACCAAGCACGATTCATCGTATTTTTCAGCAATTTGTTTGGGTATCCGCGTTCCTTTAATTTCTGCACATGATTTTCTGCATTCGTGAAATAATCACTTTTACCTGAGCAATTCCGTCTTATCTGGAGAGATTGGCCCAAAGGCAAATTGTCACGTAAACTGCGTGGACGATGACTAGTATAATGTAGGGCATTGTTCCTAACCGTCGATTTGGTAAACAATGTAGCTCATAATCGGCCATTATGGCCAAAGACCGCTACATCCAAACATGTGATCGATGACTGTCTACTGGACACACAGAATTGTATATCTACTGATCTGGCATTCAACCATTCAATAAACAAATTTAAGATATCATCTTGTCCATCCCAAATGCAACAAATGTCATCATTATTCAGCAGTTGACAATGGCAAGTGAGACACAACCTCTACACAGACTTGCTCAGTCAGGGAGACTGGGGGACCCTGGGCACTTCACAGGACTTCTCGGCACTCTGCCACATTTCCTCTGTTCCTTCTGGGCCGTTCCTCACAACGGGCTCTGTTGCTGGTCCTCCCTAAAGGGCAGGCAGACTTCTGCCGGACAAGGCTCACTCCTCTTTCCCCTCATCTGACAGGCAGCTCACAGGGCCACTGCCCAGGGCAATAGTTTCATCCCTGAAGACTTGCAGAAACCAGGCAATGTGCCCTCGCCTACGGGGGAGTCACTATCAGTGATACTTATCTTGAAACAGCGTGTCGGGCAGTAAAGCAACTTGCTTCACAACAAAGCCAATATGTTTACGACCCACTTTTCTGTGGTATTTTCAGACCCTGAATGCTTATTCCCTGTCTGGGTTTACTGGTTTCACTGGTTGCATTTCATCGTCCATTTTCTTCTGAAGCACAAACAAGGACTTTGTGCAGGGTGATTGCTGCTCACAGCAGGTATTGATGATGCTGCCTACATGCGGGAATACTTACAACATGAGCACAGTAAGTGTGAACCTTCTAAAAGGCGTTCCTGACTCCATCCCTCCACCCTTGTGTCCAAAGTTACACCCTTCTCATATGGATTGCTGACAGTATTGCCCATCTTGTGCCATGTTAGATGATGGGCAATCGAACATGGATGCGACTGGTAACAACATACATACACATGTGTAAACAATATAGAGCCCTGCTACCTTATATTATAAATACACGTCTCAAAATTCAAATGGGGATGCCAATGCAGGGTCTTGTCATCACTCGTGAATGGATAATGACTAAACTGCGCAAGTCTCAGAGGTTCAAAACACTGCCCTCGAGCCTCTGCTGAAAGTCAAACATGCTCAGGGTCAAAGAGCGCTATTGCTCAAAGTACGCTACCGTTCAACAGTGCTCTAGAGACTCCAAAAGCGAGAAAGGTGTCACAGAGTGAATACGAAAATGTGATTTATTCACCACTCACCCAACTGCACCAGGAACGTAACTGCCAGGAATACTTCTGGCAAAGCAGCCACGCATCAACAACACTCCTGGCAACGCATCAACAACAACATTCCAGGAGCCGCAGGAAGGAATCTTTAGTTAAAGGCGCATCACCACAGTCCAGGCCCATTTTTAAAAGTGCAGTTTTACTTACAACTTTAGGATGGTTGTAAATACCCCTGATCTTGGACATAAATGGGGGGAGAGGCATACATTTACTTAGTGATTCCCGAAGCGTACTATTTCACAAATTGGTAGGTCAGGGTTAAACACAGAGTCTCCTGGTTACACAGTTTTCTAGTGCAGTAAACCACACGTGGGGTGGTGGAGATTGTGAGGGAGCAGCCGAGGGACTACAATCTCTGGAGAAGGACCTGTATAGTGACCCTGTCGAGAAGTAACATTTGGTGTTTATTTCCAGCATCTTTAGGTAAAGTGGTAAAGCCGGGATTAGATGTTATGTCTTGTGGTGGTGCGCGCACACTCCAGTGAATTGCCCACCTCGTTAAGGGTTGTGTCAAGGTTTCTTTTTACATCATTTGCTAGATGTATTGAGCATATTTGTAAGTGCCTTCCCACCAATATTTTCATGTAAGAAGGTTGAGACCTTTTCTTTTAGCCGTGGAGCGAAAGCTGCTTGTAGGGAACTACCGTCCCCACAACCAGTCCATGACACTACTAACTAGAGTAGTCAGTTTCCAGTAACGTGTCCCTGAACACCTACTAGCTCTTCCTTCTATGTTTGTGTTCTGAGCCCCTCCTTCTCCCCTCGGACCCACCAAGGATGTTTGGTCTGTGTGTAAAGGTGCTTTTGTGTACTGGATTCATGTGAGGTGCAGAGCCCATTTCAGGTGTCTCCCTTGTCTCTACGTAGCCTCTAAAGTTGTGTGCTAGTCCATAACGTTAGTGACAATCTGCATTCTCTCCTCTCACTGCATGCCCCGCCGCTGCTTTTTAGAGTCACTCCTTGTATTGAAATTCTTTGTAAAGCAGATGACCCTTGTAGGGAAGATTATAATCTCTCTGACACCACTTGGTACGTAATATCCCATACCTGGCACAAAAAAACAAACTGACTCTGCATGGTTTACTATATGGTAATACCTCCTTGAAATATTGCTCATTTTGCCCATGCTTCAGTCCTCATGAAACTAGTCTTTGGCCTCCCACCCTCTTGTCCACACAGTACCCTGGATCCCGCCAGCTATTACATGCTCACCTGTCAAGAGAACTTACAGACAGAATACAACTTTTCCTGCTGGTGGACACTGAACACTTTCTGTTAGTAACTCCACTGGGTGCAATCCCATTGGTGCCAGGCCTGTGTTATTGCATTGTTTGCGTCAGTTTCTCCTAGTGCCCGCCCTGTGTTATTGCATTGTTTGCATCAACCCTAGTGCCTGGCCTGTGTTATTACATTGTTTGCATCAATCCTGGTGCCTGACCTGTGTTATTGCATTGTTTGCATCAATCCTAGTGCCTGGCCTGTGTTATTACATTGTTTGCATCAGATTCTCCTAGTGCCTGGCCTGTGTTATTGCATTGTTTGCATCAGATTCTCCTAGTGCCTGACCTGTGTTATTGTATTGTTTGCACCAATCCTAGTGCTAGGCCTGAGTTATTGCATTGTTTGCATCAAATTCTCATAGTGCGTGGCCTGTGTTATTGCATTGTTTGCGTCAGATTATCCTAGTGCCTGTTCTCTGTTATTGCATTGTTTGCATCAGATTCTCCTAGTGCCTGGCCTGTGTTATTGCATTGTTTGCATCAGATTCTCCTAGTGCCTGGCCTGTGTTATTGCATTGTTTGCATCAGATTCTCCTAGTGCCTGGCCTGTGTTATTGCATTGTTTGCATCAATCATAGTGCTTGGCCTGTGTTATTGCATTGTTTGCGTCAGATTCTCCTAGTGCCTGGCCTGTGTTATTGCATTGTTTGCATCAATTCTAGTGCTTGGCCTGTGTTATTGCATTGTTTGATCAGATTGTCCTAGTGCCTGGCCAGTGTTATTGCATTGTTTGCATCAGATTCTCCTAGTGCTTGGCCTGTGTTATTGCATTGTTTCGTCAGACTCTCCTAGTGCCTGGCCTGTGTTATTGTATTTTTTGCCTCAGATTCTCCTAGTGCCTGGCCTCTGTTATTGCATTGTTTGCATCAATCCTAGTGCCTGGCCTGTGTTATTGCATTGTTTGCAACAGATTCTCCTAGTGCCTGGCCTGTGTTATTTCATTGTTTGCATCAATCCTAGTGCCTGGCCTGTGTTATTGCATTGTTTGCATCAGATTCTCCTAGTGCTTGGCCTGTGTTATTGCATTGTTTGCATTAGATTCTCCTAGGGCTTGGCCTGTGTTATTGCATTGTTTCGTCAGACTCTCCTAGTGCCTGGTCTGTGTTATTGCATTGTTTGCATTAGATTCTCCTAGTGCTTGGCCTGTGTTATTGCATTGTTTCGTCAGACTCTCCTAGTGCCTGGCCTGTGTTATTGCATTGTTTGCATCAGATTCTCCTAGTGCTTGGCCTGTGTTATTGCATTGTTTGCCTCAGATTCTCCTAGTGCCTGGTCTGTGTTATTGCATTGTTTGCATCAGATTCTCCTAGTGCCTGGCCTGTGTTATTGCATTGTTTGCATCAATGCTAGTACCTGGCCTGTGTTATTGCATTGTTTGCATCAACCCTAGTGCCTGGCCTGTGTAATTTTTTTTTTGCCTCAGATTCTCCTAGTGCCTGGTCTGTGTTATTGCATTGTTTGCTTAAGATTCTCCTAGTGCCTGGCCTGTGTTATTGCATTGTTTGCATCAATGCTAGTACCTGGCCTGTGTTATTGCATTGTTTGCATCAACCCTAGTGCCTGGCCTGTGTTATTGCATGGTTTGCGTCATATTCTCCTAGTGCCTGGCCTGTGTTATTGCATTGTTTGCATCAGATTCTCCTAGTGCCTGGTCTGTGTTATTGCATTGTTTGCATCAGATTCTCCTAGTGCCTGGCCTGTGTTATTGCATTGTTTGCATCAACCCTAGTGCCTGGCCTGTGTTATTGCATGGTTTGCGTCAGATTCTCCTAGTGTCTGGCCTGTGTTATTGCATGGTTTGCGTCAGACTCTCCTAGTGCCTGGCACGTGTTATTGTATTGTTTGCATCAGATTCTCCTAGTGCCTGGCCTGTGTTATTGCATTGTTTGCATCAGATTCTCCTAGAGCCTGGCCTGTGTTATTGCATTGTTTGCGTCACGTTTTCCTAGTGCCTGGCCTGTGTTATTGCATTGTTTGCAACAGATTCTCCTAGTGCCTGGCCTGTGTTATTGCATTGTTTGCAACAGATTCTCCTAGTGCCTGGCCCGTCTTATTGCATTGTTTGCATCAATCCTAGTGCCTGGCCTGTGTTATTGTATTGTTTGCATCAGATTCTCCTAGTGCCTGGTCTGTGTTATTGCATTGTTTGCATCAGATTCTCCTAGTGCCTGGCCTGTGTTATTGCATTGTTTGCATCAGATTCTTCTAGTGCCTGGCCTGTGTTATTCATTGTTTACCTCAGATTCTCCTAGTGCCTGGTCTGTGTTATTGCATTGTTTCGTCAGACTCTCCTCGTGCCTGGCCTGTGTTATTGTATAGTTTACCTCAGATTCTCCTAGTGCCTGGTCTGTGTTATTGCATTGTTTGCATCAGAGTCTCCTAGTGCTTGGCCTGTGTTATTGCATTGTTTGCATCAGAGCCTCCTAGTGCTTGGCCTGTGTTATTGCATTGTTTGTGTCAGATTCTCCTAGTGCCTAGCCTGTGTTATTGCATTGTTTGCATCAATCCTAGTGCCTGGCCTGTGTTATTGCGTTGTTTGCATCAGATCCTCCTAGTGCTTGGCCTGTGTTATTGCATTGTTTGCATCAGATTCTTCTAGTGCCTGGCCTGTGTTATTGCATTGTTTGCATCAATGCTAGTACCTGGCCTGTGTTATTGCATTGTTTGCATCAACCCTAATGCCTGGCCTGTGTTATTGCATTGTTTGCGTCAGATTCTCCTAGTGCCTAGCCTGTGTTATTGCATTGTTTGCGTCACGTTTTCCTAGTGCCTGGCCTGTGTTATTGCATTGTTTGCAACAGATTCTCCTAGTGCCTGGCCTGTGTTATTGCATTGTTTGCAACAGATTCTCCTAGTGCCTGGCCCGTCTTATTGCATTGTTTGCATCAATCCTAGTGCCTGGCCTGTGTTATTGTATTGTTTGCATCAGATTCTCCTAGTGCCTGGTCTGTGTTATTGCATTGTTTGCATCAGATTCTCCTAGTGCCTGGCCTGTGTTATTGCATTGTTTGCATCAGATTCTTCTAGTGCCTGGCCTGTGTTATTCATTGTTTACCTCAGATTCTCCTAGTGCCTGGTCTGTGTTATTGCATTGTTTCGTCAGACTCTCCTCGTGCCTGGCCTGTGTTATTGTATAGTTTACCTCAGATTCTCCTAGTGCCTGGTCTGTGTTATTGCATTGTTTGCATCAGAGTCTCCTAGTGCTTGGCCTGTGTTATTGCATTGTTTGCATCAGAGCCTCCTAGTGCTTGGCCTGTGTTATTGCATTGTTTGTGTCAGATTCTCCTAGTGCCTAGCCTGTGTTATTGCATTGTTTGCATCAATCCTAGTGCCTGGCCTGTGTTATTGCGTTGTTTGCCTCAGATTCTCCTTGTGCCTGTCCTGTGTTATTGCATTGTTTGCATCAGATTCTTCTAGTGCCTGGCCTGTGTTATTGCATTGTTTGCATCAATGCTAGTACCTGGCCTGTGTTATTGCATTGTTTGCATCAACCCTAATGCCTGGCCTGTGTTATTGCATTGTTTGCGTCAGATTCTCCTAGTGCCTAGCCTGTGTTATTGCATTGTTTGCATCAGATTCTCCTAGTGCCTGGCCTGTGTTATTGCATTGTTTGCGTCAGTCCTAGTGCTTGGCCTGTGTTATTGCATTGTTTCGTCAGACTCTCCTAGTGCCTGGCCTGTGTTATTGCATTGTTTGGCTCAGATTCTCCTCGTGCCTGGTCTGTGTTATTGCATTGTTTGGCTCAGATTCTCCTAGTGCCTGCCTGTGTTATTGCATTGTTTGGCTCAGATTCTCCTCGTGCCTGGCCTGTGTTATTGCATTGTTTGTGTCACGTTTTCCTAGTGCCTGGCCTGTGTTATTGCATTGTTTGCGTCACGTTTTTCTAGTACCTGGTCTGTGTTATTGCATTGTATGCGCTGCTTTTGGTATGTTATTATTCTAATAGTTGCAGCTTTTATAACAAACAAGGTACCTTTTATCCCAATCAAGTGCATCTGACTGCAAGGACACTGCACTCTTCCTGCAGTAGCAATCTATTTCCTATTTATGTAGCAACAGACAGCACAACATGTCTGCCAGAGATGTCGTAGGGTCAGAAACAGTACATAGGTAAGTAGGTATGATGGAAAACAAACTGTTGAGTAGGATTTTAAACGAAGAAGCTGCTGTGATAGAAGGCAAAACATCCATGTCGAAATATCAGCAGTAGGACAATGGTACATGGAATGATAATGGTAGATTTATTTACACGTCTGTGCAGTGCGTGTCACTTATCGTTCTTTTCTTCCACTCTCATGAGATGGTTTTACAAGGCAACTCTGAGCTCACTGAGTGTGGAGCGTCCACGAATCTCAGAGACCGGCCGTTCCAAAGACGGTAACAGAGAAGGTTGAAAGATCTGAGTCTTGATGCTGGCAGATGGACTAGTGATCCCTGAGGGGGTGTAGTTGATCTGTGTGTTGCCACGGCTGTCCAGGGGGTGTTAGAAAATGTCAGCAATTTGTGGAGGGCCCTCTTTTGGGTGAGAATCACCCAGCTTCATACAAAACGGACTTGAGGGTTTGTGCCTGCGCAGGATGAGTTACATTCTGACAGCAAAATGGAGGACCTTGTCCAAAGGGGATTGATGTTACCAAGGATTAACATCTTCGGCTACGACAGATAGAGAAAGTCCATGTACCTCGCGGTTCTTGAAAAGCTTCCTGCACTCTGCCGGTGCAGGCAGGTTGTTTATTCTCTAGTTGGTATTTGCCAGGGGATGTTCAGATATAGTCGTTGAATTAAACTTTGGAGCAGCACTTGTAGCGTTGACTCTTGGAGTCTCGTAGCATGTGCTGGATGCGGTAGAACTGTCTTAATGTTCTACGGAGCTCAGAAAATCCAGACTCTCCTTCATCTCAGAGCTCGAACTCTGTGGCATGACCAGTAGAACTGCAACAAAGAAGATGACCTAGACCAGTTCTACCTCTCCCGACCTTTGAACTGATCATTGACGAAAGAAGCCCTTGTCTGGAAGGAAGATCTGCGCAAGGCACAGCTGACAGAAGTCCCGCCTGGAAGGACGATCTGCACAAGGCAAAGCTGACAGAAGTCCTGCCTGGAAGGAAGATCCGCACAAGGCGCAGCTGATTGAAGTCCTGCCTGGAAGGAAGATCTGCACAAGGCGCAGCTGACAGAAGTCCTGCCTGGAAGGAAGATCTGCACAAGGCACCGCTGACAGAAGTCCTGCCTGGAAGGAAGATCTGCACAAGGCACCGCTGACAGAAGTCCTGCCTGGAAGGAAGATCTGCACAAGGCACCGCTGACAGAAGTCCTCCCTGGAAGGAAGATCTGCACAAGGCGCAGCTGACAGAATTCCTGCCTCGGAGGAAGATCTGCACAAGGCGCAGCTGACAGAAGTCCTCCTGGATTGAAGATCTGCACAAGGCACTGCTGACAGACGTCCTCCTGGAGCTGACCGAAGTCCTGCCTGGAAGGAAGATCTGCACAAGGCACAGCTGACAGAAGTCCTATCTGGAAGGAGAATCTGCACAAGGAACGGCTGACTGAAGCCCCTGCCTGGAAGGAAGAACTGCACAAGGAACAGCTGTCAGAAGCCCTCCCTGGAAGGAAGATCTGCACAAGGCACAGCTGACAGAAGTCCTGTCTGGAAGGAGAATCTGCAGAAGGCACAGCTGACAGAAGCCGCAGCCTGAAAGGAAGATCTGCACAAGGCGCAGCTGACATAAGTCCTGCCTGGAAGGAAGATCTGCACAAGGAGCAGCTGACAGAAGTCCTGCCTGGAAGGAAGATCTGCACAAGGTGCAGCTGACAGAAGTCCTGCCTGGAAGGAAGATCTGCACAAGGCACAGCTGACAGACGTCCTGCCTGGAAGGAAGATCTGCACAAGGCACAGCTGACAGACGTCCTGCCTGGCGGTGACCTCAAAGCAGTGAGAGACCCACAAACCACAAGATCCTTCAAGCCCAGCTAGCCACACTGGACACAATGTACACCAAAGGCCTGATTTAGATTTCAGCGGATGGTTTATTCCATCACAAATGTGACAGGTATCCTGCCTGCCCCATTAAAAATGCATTACATCCTGTGGCAATTATAATAAGCAGACAGGAAATCTGTCACGTTTTGATTAGGCCTTGGTGTAGTTCGCAGAGTTTTACTCAGCGGAACTCCACTAAGTGCCAGAGAAACTCTGCCGCACTCCGTGGACTTCCGCAAGTGGCAGAGTTTTTTATTTGCACAGTTTTATATAGCGTTGGCCAGACCCGGAGGTATCAGAGCGCTTTACATTAGGATCAGTGAGTTACAGGTTCCATAATTACATAGACATTGAATTCTTTATTGTTTGATTACTTAAAATCTTACAATGAGACATTATACATATAATATATAATACAATATAAAACAACTAAAACAAAAATTAAAATGCGGCATCAATTACATAGACAAGTATAGACATAGGAGAAAAGAAAAAAAAAACATGAGATTACACAATAATGTGAGAATTATTAGCGCATACACACGTCTTATGCGGAGTGAAGAGGTAGAGAGGGAATGGAAAACGCGGGTAGGGAATGCAGGTAGTAAAACACAACGGGAGGCGAGGAAAACGATGTCCGATGTCTGGCTGGGTAGGTGCCGGCCGAGGGGTGAACCAGGGCCAAACTCCTCTATAGCTGCATATGACAGGTCTACCAGGCAGCAGCCAGAGTTTGTTCATTTGCGCTGCTCGCACTGATTTTTAGTGCCAGGAGTTTGTCCCAGACTGTAAAATCAGCACGAACGGCACTACGCATTGCGCCAGAGGGCGCTGCTGCTTTCTGCTGCTCGAATTGACATTCTAATCGAGTGGCAGCTACATCAACGAGAATGGCAGATTTCTACACTCGAGTGGTCGCAACCTGCCGCGACCTCCCACATTGAGAAATCTCACCAGGAGGAGGTCTAGTGCGTTATTTTTTCTCACAAGCGCTCGCCACCTTACTGTTGGTGAACCGCTTGAGAAAAAAAACTCCCTTCTGCATCACTTCGTGGAGTTTTTTGGAACTACGCACAGAGTGTGGAGTGAGCAAAACTTCGCGAGCTCCGCCGGCAGAGCGGAATTCTTCACCCACCCCTAGTTTTGAGGCAATAATCTGTTGGACAAACTCTAAACTAGGCCCTATGTCTGCAATAAGTGTTGTAGAAGAAGTGAGATCCATGGCTTTGTGACTATCAGGCCGTTATCTGACTTCTGATGAACCCCACAGAGTGAGTGCACAGCCAGAGGGCAGTAGGGGGGCCGTAGGACAGGAAATTAGGTAAACTTGAATATGAGAAATATGGAAAGGTAGAAATGCCGCATCACCTGTGGATAACTGACACCTCCTCCCCCTCTAACAAATGCCCATCCAGTCACAAAGTGGCATCCTGGGCCCCAAACAGACAACATCATGCCAGATGCCATGTAATGGTGGAAAAGGGGAAAAAAGAGTAATATGCACACATCTGCTGCGGGGATATGTCGGGTACATTATTGGTTGTGATGGATTCTCTATAAGGACTAAATGACTGATATCGTTGAATATTAAATGATATGAATCAACGTTTGTTTGCCTTATCTGCGCTTATAATATAAAGGACGGGCCTTACAGCGAACCCCTCGCTCTGTTTTACACAAAAGCCCCGTAAGGAGCTGCATCTTACAGAACTTTATCTACTTTAGGACGAACTAAAGACTTGCTTTTTAAAGTTGTCTTTAAGGGCCAGAACCGGATGCTGTAAGCTGCACTAGTTTCAGGGAGATGGACAGATGTTATGGCGATAGGAAACCCCCCTCAACTCACAATTTTTTAAAAAAAAATTTTATGACAATTTGTTGCGAGCGATAGCTACCCTTAGGCCTCCTAGCGCTGCGGACAATACGGGCATGAAAGACACTTAGGGCTGTCTGGGTTTATTGAAACAGAAAAGTCTTGAGGAGCTTACGGAATGAGAGTATATTAGACTCTGATCGCAGATGCGGGGGGAGAGCATTCCACAGTTTGGCCGCGTTGTACGAGAACGAGCGGCCACCACATCTAGTTCTTTTTATCCTTGGTACTTTCCCAAGAAGAGAGGAGGATGACCTAAGCTGTCTAATCGGCCGGTAGGGAGTGGTCAACGGTTGATTTATGGCAGGGCCTGTCTTCCAGAAGGCCCTGTGGGTGATACAGAGGGCCTTGAATTTAATTCTCTCCCGGACTGGGAGCCAATGTAGGCTTCTGAGGCCAGGACTGATAGGAGATCGACGGGGAGTCTGAAGACGCGTTCGAGCGGCGCAGTTTTGGATGACCTGAAGCTTATTCAGAGTGGATTGCGGGGCTCCCAGAGAGAGGGCATTTCCAAAGCCAATGTGCCAATCTTGCAGGTTAGAAGAAACCAGAAATGCTTGAACCAAGGGAGCTGTTGAAAGTGTCAAAGGTGACTTATGAACAGCACCGTAAAGACAGGAGTTGGTATTTGAGATGATCTTAAGTGAATAGGAAAGGAACGAGAAGAAGTGTGTGAATGGAGTTACTTTTGTTGTATACTTCGTAAAGAGTTACTGAAAATTTTGCAGCCCAGACTGATCCATCTCATTTTCTAAAATCTATTGTTGTTTAAATGAAATCTTGACCATATGCGTCTATCTTAAGCTATACCTGTAGCACTTGGGTGCTCCGTGAGCGCCCTTACTTTGCTGAGTTACTCTGTGAACGCTGGTAAATCACCTCCGTTTCAGACATTAATAAGATGTCAACTGATCAACAGAACTTTTAGTTAAATACCTGTGTATGATGAAATATTCCTTGCTAAGTTTCAAAGACGGTGAAGAAGAAGGGGAAGATTTACTAAGATTTTGCACCGTGTTTGCGTCACAAAAGTGGCACAAAACAGCGCAAAATCTTTTTTTCCTAATTTCTTTCCAGCGCTAAACTTGTTTAGCGCTGGAAATAACATAAAAGTAATGTGAAGCAGCGCATAGCACTGCTTCGCATTACTTTGCGCCATGGGGGCCTGGCAAGGGGGGTGCATGGGCGTTCCCATGCAACCACCCAAGGTTTCTCACGCTAAACCCAATTTACCAAATACAGTAGATTGGGTTTAGCGTGAGAAAACTGCACCCTTTTAAACTAGACGCAAGGAAGGAGAAATGCTTTCATTTCTCCTTCCTTTTCTGACTTTGCATGCGTGCTGCACTGTGCAACACGCATACAAAGTGGAAAAAGCTTTCACTCGTGTCTAGGCATAGTAATTTGTACAGGAAGGGTGTCCTTCCTGTACAAAACCTATGCTGGACTCACACACACAGCCTACCGCTCTGGTGCTAAGGTGTGTGCATGACGCAGGGCAGCTGTAATCAGTGCCGGCGCAAGGGAAAAGGAAGAAGAGAGCCATAACTTTGAAAATATGGTGCTCTCCTGCTCCCTCCCTGTCGTGCAACGCAGCGCAGCCTCACGGGGGGGGCTGCGCTGCATTGCGTGGAGATTTGGTAAATTTCCCCGATATGTCTTTTACAACCAGTTAAACATTGTGAATTCTCATTCCTATGTTTCAATTTAGTAATTTTAAATATCTTTACATCCAACAGAAAGCAAGCCTTGAATGTATGAAATGACCATCAATAATGAAGCTAATGCGGTAAATCTTCAATAATAGCAGAAATAATGAGCTACAGTATTCAGGAAAACATCAGCGCAGTCGGCGACAGAGGAACCTGCACACAAACTGACAGATCCCGGATGAAGCATCGAGGGCAGTTCAGTGATTGTACGAGTCTGAGCTGTGCACCTCCACGCCACGAGACGAAGAAATTACCTTATGAAAATTAAGGCAACAACAATAACATACCGCCTCCTGTATAAACAAGTGTCCAACTCACACCTTCAAAGACATCAGCGAACACACACGGGGGAAAGCCATTCAAGTGCACTGAATGTGCAAAGTGCTTTATTGAGTTATCAAGCCTTCAAAGACATCAGTGAACACACACGGGGGGAAAGCCATTCAAGTGCAGTGAATGTGTGAAGAGCTTTAGTCGATTATCACACCTTCAAAGTCATCAGCGAACACACACGGGGGAAAAACCCTATCATTGTAGTGAATGTGACAGTAGTTTCCATAACTCTTCAGCATTAAGGAATCATCAGCGAACTCACACAGGAGAAAAACCATTCAAGTGCAGTGAATGTGCAAAGTGCTTTAGTCAGTTATCACACCTTCAAAGACATAATCGAACACACACAGGGGAAAAACCATTCAAGTGCACTAAATGTGCAAAGTGCTTTATTGAGTTATCAAGCCTTCAAAGACATAATCAAACACACCCAGGGGAAAAGCCATTCAAGTGCAGTGAATGTGTGAAGAGCTTTTGTCGATTATCACACCTTCAAAGTCATCAGCGAACACACACCGGGGAAAAACCCTATCATTGTAGTGAATGTGACAGTAGTTTTAGTGACTCTTCAGCATTAAGGTATCATCAGCGAACTCACACAGGAGAAAAACCATTCAAGTGCAATGAATGTGGAAAGAGCTTTAGTCGATTATCAGAGCTACAAAGTCATCAGCGAACACACACAGGGGAAAAACCCTATCATTGTAGTGAATGTGACAGTAGATTTAGTTACTCTTCAGCATTAAGGAATCATCAGCAAACTCACACAGGAGAAAAACCATTCAAGAGCAATGATTGTGGGAAGAGCTTTAGTCAGTTATCACACCTCCAAACACATCAGCGAACACACACAGGAGAAAAATCATTCAAGTGCAATGAATGTGTGAAGAGCTTTAGTCAGTTATCACACCTCCAAACACATCAGTGAACACACACAGGGGAAAAGCCATTTAAATGCAGTGAATGTGGGAAGAGCTTTAGTCGATTAGAAAACCTAAAAAGACATCAGCAAACACATAATGGGTAAAAAACATACAATTGCGATGAATGTGGAAGTAGTTTTAGTCATTCCTCAGCATTAAAGAATCATCAGCGAACACACACAGGGGAAAAACCATTCAAGTGCAGTGAATGTGGGAAGAGCTTTAGTCACTTATCAAACCTCCAAACACATCAGCGAATACACACGGGGGAAAAACCATTCAAGTGCAGTGAATGTGCAAAGTGCTTTAGTCAGTTATCACACCTTCAAAGACATAATCGAACACACACAGGGGAAAAACCATTCAAGTGCAGTGAAAGTGTCAAGAGCTTTAGTCAGTTACTCACACAAATAAATAAAGGGGACGCTGATGGTGGGACGGATAGTTACAAACACTCTGAGGCCTGTGTCTGCAGATGCAAGAAATAAAGGGACAATTCCCAGTCGCAGCCTAAGGAGCTAGGTGGACTGAGTCCCTTTTCTAGATAATAGTGGGGGGACACCATCAAACTGTGTCGACCCCCGACTTGTGCAGTGCTGATAAAGCAATAGTGAATTTGAGTAATTTACGATGAATTGAAATGAGAGAAAGAGACGAAGAGAGCAAGGTGCAGGATATATTGAAGAAAATGAAAAAAGAGACACAAGGCTTTACCCTGTTCTGTGTTCAAGCATTTTACGTAAACAAGTTGTGCTGTGCGTTGTGAACAGGCTGTCACCCCCCTTTGTATGTAAATGAGCTTCTGTAACCAGACACCCCAGGCTCCCATCTCTTCTATTGTGGATGATAATGTGAGCACTGTAAGGTAATCACAAACAAGGGCTATATTGAGAAATAGTCGGCTTCCAGGTCACACAGCTGGGGTTATGTAGTTCTTTATTAGTTTTTTTAATTTACTTTAATTTGCAGCAATTCTCCAGGTTACTTTTTCTCAGTATATCGCTTTATATCGCTCTTTACTCTCCATCAGTTAAACGTGAGGTTTGATGTAGGATTTGTTGCTAGTGTCCCTAGACCATGTCCCAATCCCTTTGTCCTCGATTTGTCAGCATGTGTTTTGTCCACACACTGGTCTAGGATGGGCCTTCTCAAGGTAGAAGGCGCGGTAATAGGAATAATAAATCAGACATATATGAAATTGTATGTAAACAAATGTGTGCCTTTCAGTTATCAGGCACCACCAGACTCACATCTACACATGTAATTGAGCACCAGACTAAAGTCACTCCTCCCTATATAAATATGTGGCATCAGTAATCGGGCTGATGGTTCCGCTGATGCGCACAGCAAATAAAGATTCTGAGATTGCGCGCATTGGCCTAAATTTTAATTGCTGAAGTTTCACGCAGTTTCGCTGATGCGCACAGCTTATAAGGTTTGTGGATATTGCGCACTGTAAGCAGATCACTGAAGTTCACCCTTAAGTAGTAACTAGGTCAAAACATAGTACGTACATCATGCAAAATGTCACTGCCCCTCCCTTCTTGTTGACATCTCCAGGAGTTCCTCCTCTCTGGTGGCTGAGGTGGAAGAAGGTTTTCACACATTATGCTCGTGTCTGTGGTACTTACTTAAGCGCAGAGAGGAAAGCCTCATTGTTAATGCATTGTTTGGGCTCTGAGGGACAAGAATTCTTGAACACCTTCCTGAACTCTCTGATAGTGACTCTGCCACTCTTAATGAATACGAGATCTGCATCAAAAAGTTGGGCTTGCACTACCTCCCCAAAGTGAGTACTGTCCTTGAACGATATCACTTCGGGAGAAGGATGCAAAGGCAGGATGAGTCGGTCGAACAGTACATAACTACCTTGCGCAAATTGGCTTCCACGTGCAATTTTGGTGCAGCTTTAGAGGAGCGCTTAAGAGATCAGTTTATGTTGGGATGCGCCCTCGACAAAACGAGAGACGCCATGTGGCAAAAAGACATGCCATTGCTTCAAGAAGTGCTGACCATAGCCAAAAGTCACGAGCATTCAAAAGCGTGTGTTGATATTATACGCAAAGACAGTTCAGGTGATAAAAAGGAGAACATTGATGTCAAGGTGGTGGTGGATAGATTTGTTAAACCCAAATCGGGCACCACTTCAAAGCCCTTTAACACAAATAATTTTCAGGGGAAGTGCTTCAGGTGTGGCAACCCTGACCATATGGCCAACTTTAAAGACTGCCCAGGCTGGAAGGCCATGTGCAAAACTTGTGAGAGAAAAGGTTGAGTCTCAAAGAGCTGCAGAACGGACAACGAGCATAAAAAAGTCAGGGAAGTCGATCTTTATGAAGAAGATTTGGAAGGAATCAATATTCTCCCAGTCACAGGGAATGCTAGTGATGGCCCTCAGGAGCTAGTTTTGATTAATGATGCTCCCATGAGCATGTTCTTCGACTCTGGGGCCAAGGTAACGCTAGTCCCCAAAACATTTTATGAGCGTAATCTGCTGGGCAAAGTCACCCTGTTGAAGCCAGACATTAGACCAAAAGGTTAAGGTGGAGTGACTATTGAGTTGCCTGGTTATTTCTGGGGCACAATTAACTTCAAAGGGAGAGTCATCCCTGGTAAAATCTATGTCTCGATGAAGGGGGATTCGCTCATAAGTTGGTTCCATCAACGTGATCTACATATCTTCCTTGATCCCGATGAGAATCCCTCGGTCTGCCTAAAAGAATTACCACAAGTTAGGGTTGTTAGTAATGCTAATCGAGACTGGATCAAGGAATTCCCTGAGGTCTTTGCTGGTGAACTGGGTTTGTCTCAAAAACTATGTACATCGGATAAAGGTCAAATCTAACACTGTTCCAAAAACAGCTAAGGTCAGGAATGCACCTCTGTTAGTAAGGAGAGCATGAAAGTTGAATTAGACAATCTCTTAGCCAAGTGCATCATTCAAGAAGTTGAAGCAACGGAGTGGGTCTCTCCTGTTGTTATGGCCCTCAAAACCAATGGGGAGACCAGGCTCTGTGTCGGCTTGAGGGAGCTCAACAAAGCAGTTATTGTTGATCATTACCCTTTACCCAACATAACTAAAATGCTGTGTTCTCTTGAAGGGGCAAGGCATTTTTCTTCCTTGGACTTGACCCCCGCCTATCACCAGGCCAGGCTTCACTCCTCTTCAGAACGTTCAGAACATTCACTCCTCTTCCCAGGACCTTACCTCCTTTGTAACACCCTTTGGTACCTTTAGATTTCTAAGAATGCCTTTCGGACTGATTTCTGCAGCCTCAGTTTTCCAGAGGGCGATGGAGGGCATTCTTGGAGGCCTTCAGGGTGTCAAGGTGTACCCAGATGATGTGCTCTTCTTTGATGTGGATCTTGAGGAGGAGGATGGGAGGCAGGGGTCAGTATTGAAGAAGTTACGCGATGCTTACCTCACCCTTAGGGCTGACAAGTGCAAATTTGATGTCAAAGAAATAGCTAGGGCATTTTGTGTCCGCTGCAGGCATCAAATCCAAAGAGTCATTGGTAACTACCCTTTGTAATTTGTGCACCCCTTTAAACAAAGAAGAGTTTGTAAAGTTTCTGGGCATGGCTGAATTTTTTCACAAGTTCGTTCCGAACTTTGCAGGGAAAACCTCTTGTTTGAGGTCTCTCCTCCAGAAGGGAAGCACATTTATTTGGTCCAAGGGCTGTGAGGAAGAGTGTGAGTGCATTAAGAAACATCTGAATGAAGCACCTTGTCTAGGAAGTTTTGACCTTACAAAGGTATCTTATCTCATGACTGATGCCAGCTCGAAGGGGTTAGGAGCAGTTCTTTTGCAGAAGGTTGATGGGGAGGTTAAAGCGATTATTTTCGTCTCTAGGCCCTTTGAGGGGTGCTGAATGCAACTATTCTGTTGTGGAGGAAGAAGCTCTGGGTGTTTTCTGAGCAGTGCGCAAGCTGAGAAAGGTTTTGTGGGGGAAAAGGTTCAGAATTCTTACTGACCACAAACCTCTTAGGGTGGTCTTCTCCAAGAAAGGCATTGACTTTGTCTCCCATAGGATACGGAAGTGAGTTGTGGCGCTACAAGAATTTGACATCTCATACTTACCTGGTTCCAATAATATCCTGGCAGACTGTCTGTCAAGACTCGGGGGTGAGGAGCGTGAAACGACAGATGATGTTGAGTGGTTTGGAGGTGAAGAACTGGAGGAAGGAATTAATGTGTGTGTGATTAGTGAAGGCTTGATTTTCGAGAGTGAGTGGAGGAAATATCACATGAACGATTTAGACTTGCAGAAAGTCCTAACCATGGTCACTGGTGGTTGGTGTGAGAAGAAGGACTGTGAAGAGGTTCGCAAAGGCTTTTGGCAAGTTAGGGAAGATCTGGCAGTTGGGGATGGTCTCCTCATGTGTGGTCGTAAGTTCGTTGCACCCCTTGCACTAAGGGATAAGCTAGTAAAGAGTGCTCACGCCTCCCACATGGGCATTTCCAAGACAAAGGAAAGGATCAGGGAAGCATATTGGTGGCCTGCCATGGATGTACATGTAGAGAGGTTGGTGCGTGAATGTGCTGAATGTGCGTGTTGTGACACGATATTGAAGTGCAGGACGCAACCCATGGTTATTAGGGAACAGGCTACTGGTCCGTGGATGGACATTTCTATAGATATTTTGGGACCTGTGAAGTTGAAGACTCAGGATTGCTATTTTATCGTGTGTATTGATATGTTTTCCCATTGGCCTGATATCAAGGTGGTTAATTCCATTGAGTCTGGTGTAGTGATTGAGTTTCTAGAAGAGTTTTTTTAACGTGAGGGTTTCCCAATAACACTCTTGTCAGACAATGGTGTTCAGTTCACGTCCTCAGTCATGGAAGAGTTTCTGAGTTCCAGGGGGGTCAAGCATAAGAAGGTGTCCCTGTACCATCCACAAAGCATTGGTGTGGTGGAAAGGTTTGTCAAGGTTCTTAAAGAGACTCTGCAACAAGCTGTTGCCTGTGGTGAAAGTTGGGAGTTGGCCATGAGGAAGAAGGTCAGCGAGTATAGGTTCACTTCTTGTTCGTCCACTGGTGAAACTACCTTTTGTTTATTTAAAGGAAGGGTCCCCAACATGGGGGTCACTCCGTTGTGGGTAACGACCAAAAGAACCTTAGTGGATGAAAAGGTGGGCAGTATTAAGGGCTGGAAAAAGAGAAAGAGGTGATGAAAAAAAGAAAGATCTCGTATGATAAAAGGAGGGCTGTGAAGAGAACATTGGTCAATGTGGGAGACTGGGTCAAGATTAGGTCTCCCAGGAAAGGCGGAGGCAGATCCAAATTCAGTCTTCCGTTTAAGGTTATCAAGGTTTTCAAAAATGCAATAAAGACCTGTGACCGTAGAATTTGGAATTTAAGTCGCGTGGTGAAGTGTCAGGCTAGTGCTAGTTTTGATACTAGCATTGCAACTGGTGGTCCTGATTCGGGCTCTGAGGTGGAAGTGCCTGTTGCACGAGAAAGGGGCTCTATGCCACTTCGCTTGAAATTTATTCCCCAATGTTTGCACGATTGTGTTTCTCAAAGTGAGCGCTTTCCCATTTGCCATGCACCCCAGTTTTCTCCTTGCCTATAAAATCGCTTTGTTGAGTTTTTCAAAGATCGTAACTGCATTCTCTATTATGTTCTTTGTATCCTTTGCATTCATAGTTAAGTTTCCTTTTATTTTCTTTAAGTTTAGAATGTGTAAGGGGGGAGAAGGTGAGACGTCCTGTGTCATGATACTCTGGAATGTGGGGATGGTTGCTAGGCGGTGGGCTGGAATAGAGACATTTGTCAGTCGGTCTTAGCTTGATGATGGATGGGGTCTCTGTAGCTGTGATACTTAAACAAACCTTTCTTGACTCCCACCGTATGATCTACTCTGCTTTCTGGGGGGACACACTTCCACAGAAGTCCATGTTAAATCTAGCAGCGCACAACCCACTGAGCATTCCTGCAGGTGTGGTACTTGATGGCAAAGGTTTATTGTCAGCGGTTTATGCCATAACGCCTAAAACATTGATATTTACAGCACATAATAAAACAATCACAATTCTTGTTCATTTAATACAACTTAAGCACAGTTCATATAAATACTACACTTTGCGCATAATCCATGATCTGACGTAAAGTGCAAGTGGAAGCGGATGACGTACATCACTGTTAAAACCAATCAATTAGATAGAGCTGTCATTAGATCTTACATAGCGTACCAGCTAACAAGCGCGTACCAAGGTGCAGATACCGGCGTCTCCATCTGCTTGTTGCCTACTCAGAGCAAGTAAACCCGCTAGGAAGCCTGACCGCTGTCTTATAAACAAGAGAAATAAAAGAAGAGCAGAGGCCTGCTGCGCAGACGTTACCTAGTGTGTTAAAAAAACGAGGATTGACCAAATAATTACAGTTTGGCTGACAGCCCGATGGAAATTAACCCTCAGATATGGGCCAATAGACGGACAACACCTAAGCGAGCATTTTATAAAGGGCAGGTGCAAGTAGAAATGTGCAACAATACCTCTCGATGCTCTGTCCAGTCAATAAGGGGCTCCAGGTGTCAAGTATGTCAGAACGGGAGTACCACGCACCTTAATTACTTGGGCTTCCACAGGAGCAGAAGAACTTTTCTCCAACTCCCACGCTCCACTGCCAGCGAACACCTGATTCACTTTCAGTAAAGTAGGGGAAAGGGGAATGGGAATGACAAGAGAGACTCCACTGCTGTGCCTCTTCCTCACAGGTATCTCAGTGAGGGACTGCTCGGCATCTGTGAACACAAATAACAACTTTAATACTTTCCTTGCCCAACTCGATTCCTACGCTAAAGCTATTGACTAAACGCTCCCTAAATCATTACCTGACTTTCTGCAGTGGTTAGCCTCTCTCTGTTAGCAATATTGTATTGAGGTTTTGAGTATTATACTGTCTTATGATCTTCCTTGTCTTCTTCTCATTTCAGCTGGCTGGTGGCAAGCTTGTTGGTAAGTATAATATATATATATTACTACATACAACTCAGTTGAAATTGTACTCATGGAAAAGAGAAAACTCTACTGAATCAGTTCTTGCAGGAGTTCAATTCGTGGATTCCTTATCTTATCTGTAGTCTATTGTTGCCTTAGAAGAAAGACTTAGGGGCCCATTACGATGGCGGGCGGAAGCACTACCGCCGTGCTGGCGGATGCAAAAACCACCAGTTACCGCCCGCATGCCGCAGCCCACACGCCCGCCAAATTACGATGCGAAAAGCAGGCCAAACACCGCCGGCAAGCCAGCAACACCGTCCGCCATCAAAGTGCGCCCGCACACGTAGCGGCGCAGCACAACTGACACACACCGTCCGACGAAACACGTCCCGCCCGGCGCATAAATTACGATGCCGCAAACAAACGGCTCCCACGGCAAAGAGACACCGCACGTGAAAGAGAGGCGGAAACACGGACGCAGAGCACGGACAACGAAGAAGCGGCACCCCGGGCATGAATCCAGCACTGCAGGCCCTTCCCATGCTTCTGCTGATGCACCACCAAGGACGCAACGTACCGCGGAGACGCAGGTAGGCACACACACAACAAGTGCACGCAAACAGCGCACACAGTGCAAGGGCGGAAAAAGCGGACAACCCCCACCAGCGCGTGCACACTACACATCCACCATTGCATCCACATATGACACACAGGCCAAATCCTAACATCGCGGAACACATGTGTACACACCACCTGGGACTAGGAACCAACCACCCCGTCACGGCCCCAAAGCGCCGATGACGCCGCCACACATGCGCACAACGCAGAGGCCAACCGCAGCGCCATGCATGCGTCGCACACAGACACAGGGACACAACCAAGCAGCACACACATCAGCCCCACCCCGAACGCACATGACACGTGACAGGCCGGCCACAGACATGTCCCCAACGCCCAATTCACGGACAACACCCAACGCCACACAACCGACGCACACATGTCAGTGAAGTCACGCAACAGCAGGACACACCCCAGTGTAACAAACATGGCGAAGCACACAGCGGCGGCAACACCAACTAGGAGAAGCAGGGCCCTTCGGGAAGAGGAACGCCAGTACCACACTGAAAAACCCATACCACCCTGCACATATGAACAAGACACATGAAACGGAACACCAAAGAGCCCGGTGACCGACAACAGGTGGCCCAAGAATTACATCCACACACAAGGCCCAACGCAGAGCGGAAAGGCAGGCTGCCGCCCACACAAGGGAGAGCAGACAGCACTGAATGACCTTCCATTCCAACACCGAAACCACAGCCCTACGACAGAAGCCGGTGAATACAGCCATTGTCCAAGAATAGACCAACACAGGCATGCCGAGGAGACCGACCACACGGCAGATAGCGCATATCACAGAAGCACACAACGGACGGGAAGAAAGAAGAAAACACTCCCCCATGTCGGCCACATGCAAGTTAATTGGAAGGAGTCACACAGCACTGACCTTGAACTGTCTGAGAAGCATGTGGGAAGAGGGCCCGTGTCCTCCAAACAAGCCAACAGAACACAAGTCCTGTCTCCCCACGACTACACAGAGCTCACAGCAACCCCGGAGTGTGCACATTGCAGACTGCACACACAGCCGGAGCACGCCACCACAACGCACCGCTGCGAAATGGCAACCGCAACACACCTACCCAACTACGCCGAAGAGCTCAAGCTGTACCAAACCAGCACGATACATACATTGGGATGCGATCTCCTGTCCCTGCTGAACGTAAGTTACCGACTGACTTACCGCATCACATTGTTCAGCTGCGTCATGCCCGTCTTCTACTGTCGGAGGTGTCCCTACCAGCATCCCGTCGAGATATGCCTCTCCAACCCGGCATGTCTGAAGGCGGACCTGCTACCACTACTCCTCCCTCTGGACGCACACGACAGGGCCTGCTCTGCCTATGGGGGCATGGCGTATGTGGCCAACATCGCACGCGCACTGAAATGGAACCACTGTGCCTCCACACGACGGATCATCGAGAACAGCTACATCGAATGTCACCCAGCATGCCCCATCATGGTCCTCCAAGGGACAACCTACGAACAACACCTTGACAGCCACCATCCGCTTCATTGGATGGCAAACATGTACACCACCAATGACATGGAAGCCCTGCTGGACGGCATCGCATACCTGACAACCTGTAAATACGTCGGACCACAACGCAGGTTCCCCGAGTGACCTATGAAGTCCAACCCCGCACCCATGCTCAGCTTCCGCACGGACTGGCCAGTCACCACCACAACAGCCATACCAAACGACCGGCAACTGTAACCACACCATCAACGACATCGCCATGACATCGGATATGACCGGGACATGCACACTGTTCCCCATCACATCCAGGAACACCGCATGCATCGTGGGAGGCAGTGGCATGGGCTCTGTGCATCGCACCCACATGGACGGAACTGCACGAACAACCAGGACACGACATGGATCCAGCGCACATGGACACACACACCGCTCAGTGGACATGAATAGGTCGCCTGGAGTCTGTGGGTGCTGCACCCCTCCCACCCCCGCCCCGGGAATCCCATACCAGGACCTTTGCATGGACGACAAGTGCATACAACAACAACACGACCCCAGTGACTGTGACATGTCCAGTAACCACCACAGTGCAACAACAAGTGGCACGCCGCTGCATGCACGCAAGCACATGCCCTGATGTCATCTCACATGCACGCGTGCATGAGGAACAACCGCAGCAAACCTGTCACATGGAACTGAGATGGACTGTGCCCATGATGCCGAGCGGTCTGGTAGGCTACATGTATACCGTCTGTGTCAAAGTCCGCAGCTCCGCAGCTATACGTAAATGTACATTAGCACAGCCTTGGCCAAGCAGATGTAACCCCACACCCTATCCCATTTGTAATCATGCTCAGTATATCCTCAATATGTATTCCGCTGCCAGTAGTGTCCACTATACTGCATCACAGAGGACAGAAGACTCAATATAATGTTTGAAACCAGAACTGTCTCCGCTGACTCATTTCACAAGTACGAATGAGAGAGGATGAGAGTATGTGAAGTACACGGCAGTCGTGACATGACCATGTAGTCCACTGGTATTGGATGTCAACGCAAATGAGTAGCACTACTGTGGAAGACACACATGTGTCGTGTGAAGTCGTATGGACGCAGTGCTCAGGTGGGTGGGTGCGACGGGTAGATGCGCACATGCCAAGTTGGAGCACGCCGTGTTGGGAGGGCTCATGAACAGTACACCACCGCTTCCCTGGGCATTGTGAGAGGACACCTGTCGGGGGGAGTGAACACGTGTGTGCACAGCAGCCGGGCACACGTACAAAGCGGTACCAGGCGCACCTCAGCCCACCCTCTGTGGACGAGCTGGATCCTGTTGTGCGCCCGCCATGCCCCTTGACAAGGCACACACAGCCCCAGTCGACCAGGTGTAACCCCAACATAGTCAATCCGCACAGGCGATACAGGGCACGGGATGGCAGTGGAGCATGGTGTGTGAGAGGTCTCCTCGCGCTCCTCCTGCTCATATCACGCAGGCAATAGAACCTCAACGTCCAGCATGGCAAAAAGTCAAATGGAAGTGTAGGGGGACGCACCACAGCACGAGCAGCACTGACGTCACGGGAGGTGGCTCGCACCATCCCATCCATTGCCCATCATACCAACCACGACACATGCCATTGCGACTAAGTGCAAGCGCGTGCGCCACCACCCCTGAGCCCTCCCCAGAGAGGCCAAAGAGTGAATGTGTGGGCCATCAGCCACAGACGGACGCGGCATGGCCGCAAGGGCAGCCACAGCCACTGGGTGTCGCAGGTGGCGGATCCGGAAGGCGAAGACTGTGATGCATAGTCCATGCAGGCCGGGTCTCCATTTGGGGCACCACGCAGGTGGACGGCGTCCCGCCACACATCATACCCTGAGACAGCCCACTCGTGCAACTGGACCCACACATACACTCCTTGCCCTCTCTGGTGCAAGCTTGGGGCTGCCTGTGCAAGCGCTAGCCTCGCAGGTGAGCATGCATATTGGGGGGCGAGGGGAGGACATGAGGGCTGGGGCGAAGATGACTGTATCACTGTCAGTTAGTACAAGGGATGACCCAGATGTGGAAAGGAAGAGACGTGTCCCGTGTGTACTGCAACTAGTCGCCAATCCAACTACCCCCCATGTCCGGAATGTAAGCCCGCACCTAGGCCCGCCCATCCGCCACATCGAACATACCACCAGCACGACAACCTTCCCATTCGAAACACTGACTGGGGGTGGCGACCAGTGAACAATCATGTGTACCCTACCCACGCGTACATGTGGGCCCTCCATGATCCATGTCACCTGCGGCAAAGACATGACATGCGCAATGAGGGAAGTGAGGAGAGCTGTCCGCCCCACGCGCAGAAGGTGCATCAGCTCCACAGACCCAGCAGCGAGTCCAGCAGGGGTCACATGTGCAGGGGCAGCTGTGCCTGGTGTGAAGGCACATGCATATAGACAGCACATCGACCAATGTGTAGTCTGCCCACATCCACAGTCCATCATCATGCGGACATAGGAATTGAACACAGGGCAACACATCTTAGCTGGTGCACCCACCGTGACCAACAATGCGCAATCATCGACGTACCCGCCCTGTGCATGGCCCCCCCCAACGGAGGCACATCCAGTGCCACCATCCCACACACACAAGCCTTCCACGGAACATGCTGTGTCCAATGGTCAGTACAGAGTCAGCGCCCATCTGGTGGATCCTGAACAGGAGACACATGCACACACATGCCAGCTCCCACTATGTACGACTGCCACCTGGCACGTGCAATGTAACCTCTCACCTGTGACGTGTGACTGCAAGCACACAGCCGTCTTGGCATGGGGCTGTCAATGTGGACACCAGTCAATGTTTCGGGAGCTGTGATCCGTACAGTGCTGTACATAGGGTGCAGTGCTGACACCTACTACTGTCTCATATCCCCTCGTGCCACAGGTCCCACTTGTATTGGCCGCTCAGCCCGTGCCCACATCGTCGTCGTCGTGTGCCATACTCATCCAGCCTCGGAAGCAGTACCATGCTCAGCAGACACTCATGTTGCCGTGGCGTTGCCGCTTGACGAATATGCAGTCAGTCCCCATCAGCACGCCCCGCAAGTCATTGGGGCCTAGATCCCCATGTGCATGCACATGGCAGTGGTATGTCTCACTTGCCATTGCCATTGTTGGGAGACCTGTGTAAGTGTATTGTGGCCGTGCCGTCCCAGCTTGACAGCTGGGCTGTGGCTCATGTGCTTGCTCAGTCATGTCAGTGATGTGTATGCGAAATTGCTATGTGCCGTGTTGCTTTGACATGTGTCCTCTGCCATTTAACCCAGGCGGAGACCGAACATTGACCGCCCATACCAATTGCTGGCGGACATGGACGATACAGAGGTAATCAGGAAGTTTCGGCTGGACAGGCCAACTCTGCATCGACTGTGTGCCATGTTAGAGCCCCATCTCCGTCCCCGCAGGGTGTATCCGACTGCTGTCACCCCCACGGCTAAGGTGATGGCCGCCATGCATTTCTTCGCCACTGGGTCATTCCAGCACACAGTGGGCAGTGGAGGAGGGATGTCCCAGCCCATGTTCAGCAAGGTGCTGAGGGATGTACTGGCAGCCATGATGCTGTACCGGAACAGGTACATCAGATTCCCCAGGGCTCGTGAATTGGCGGCAGTGAAGGGTGCATTCTATGCCCTTGGCAGAATCCCACACGTCGTGGGAGCCATTGACTGCACTCATGTTGGCCTTGTTCCACCACAGGCCACTGAGCACCTGTACCGCAACAGGAAGCACACGCACTCCCTGAATGTGCAAGTGGTGTGCCTTGCGGACATGGTGATCACCCACGTGTGTGCAAAGTTTCCAGGCTCGGCCCATGACGCACACATAATGCGCAACAGCATCTTGCCACGACTGATGGCAATCTGCAACAGGATCGTGGCTGTATTGTCGGTGAGTATGTGGAGTGGTGTAGCGTGCTGGTTGTGCGATGCTGTCCCCTGTCCAGTTGGAATAGCAACGGTTCTCTGTGTCCCTCACACCCAGGTGACTCTGCGTATCCGAATGGGGCATGGCTGCTCAGTCCATTGAGGAATCCTCGCACCCCAGCAGACGATCGATACAATGAGGCACATGGGAGGACCAGACGTGTGGTCGAGCGTACCTTTGGCCTCCTCAAGTCCAGGTTCAGGTGCCTGGACCGCACCGAGGGTGCACTGGCGTACTCCCCACAGAAGGTGTGCCAGATAGTGGTGGCGTGCTGCATGCTGCACAATCTGGCCATTCGGAAGCAGATCCCCCTCATTGTGGATGACGGAGATCAACCAGGGCCCCAGCCCGCAGACCAGGACAGCTCGAGTGAGGTGGACAGCGGAGAGGAGGAAGCTGGGAATGTGCGCCAGCAGCTCATCGCCCGCTACTTCACTTGACGGTGAGTGTCCATGTACGACGGATGATGTGTCTGTATCTATGCAGGTGTGTGTGTGCTGTGTCAGGGTGGCCGTATGTTCACTGCGTGCAGTGTGTCAACGCTCCATGGCCAGGGTAGTATGCCACTGTTGGTGGCTGTGGCATTGTGCCCTATTGCTCTGTGCGATGTGTGTACATTGCTTGTAGTTGTTGACATGTACTGCGTGATGGGTGTGTGACACACTCATTGAATGTGCTCCTGTTCTGTCTCCCACCCCTAGGTCCCTACAGGCCCTCCGGATTCCATTTCCATGCCACGCATCAGGTGCCTTTCCGCCCAAGGTGGCCGTTGTATTCCGTACAATAAAGACACAGGGCACAAACAGCAGTTAGTGAAAAAGGTGCATTTATTACAAACTGTGACATGTGATTGTGTGTAAGGTGATGACAAAAGTGGTGCGTGCAGTGACAATGAGCTGTCGGTCATGGCTGCGTGATGATCAGGGTGTACCCACTGGTTCTATGTCCATAGTCCAACACACACATGCCATCCAGATGGCTGTGTGGAGTGGGATCGTAGAGCAAGTCAATGCAGTGGCTGGTCAAGGAAGGCTGGCGGAAGGCTGGCTGGCTGCCTCACTTGCGACTGGAGCGTGCGAAGTCCTCCCGGGAGATCTGTTTCCTCTTCGGACGGCCCCTTCCACGTTTGGGAGGGGGGGTGTGGTGGCGACCTGCTGGTGGTGGGTGAGGTGTGCTCACTGGCTGTGGACGCAGGGGAAGTGGACACTGCTGCCCGAGCCTGCGCCCTAGCAGGTGGTGGCGGAGGTGGTGTTGCTGGCCTTGCCTGTGACCCCACCGCCACCACCAGCTGGCCCATGAGGTCCACGAGTTGGTCCATACGGGACACGAATTGGCCCATATGGGCGTCCATGGACCTCAGCACCCCCAGCACCTCCCGCGTGTCAGTAGCAGACCTGGCCCATTGTCCTTGGGCCTCTTCATAGGCCCCAAGGACTCTGTCCATTTGAGGCAGGGCATGGCTCCCAGGGGAGGCTGGCGTTTCCCTGACCCTGCTCCTCCTACCAGTCCTGCTGCCACCGGCCTGCCCACTAGCCACATTGCTCACCACGGTCCTCGCTGTGGCTCCCAGGGTGGATCCAGTCGGCCGGGCCACCACCTGCGCTGGGGCTGGTGCCAGCGAAGACGTGGTGGTGGTGGAGGCGGTGGTGGTCGGTGCGGCGATGGTGGCGGTTGCAGCAGTGGTAGTGGCCGCAATGACCGTGGGTGTGGCCGCAACGACAGTGGCAGCAGGGGACTGGGACTGTTCAGCATCCCTGGATGATGGGTTGGTGGGTAGGAGGGGTCCTGGGGAGCGGCTGGGCCCTGCCACGCCAGATGGGCCAGCTTGGTGGTCCGTGTCCGAAGAGGTGGACAGTCCTCCAGATCCGTGTGTCCTCGTTGGGGGCTTGTAGGCTGGCTGTGCTGGCTGCTGTCTCCATCCCCAGCGTCCAGCAGTTCGTCACCTGTGGAGAGAATGAGATTTGTTATTGTGTTGCACCTGGCGAAGTATGTATTAGTCGTCTGACATTGGCAGTTCGTGCAATCTCGTACATGGGTTTCCCGGAGGCGAGTGTGTGGCTGTGGCATCTGTAGGTGTGTGTGCTAGGCAATGGGACTGTGTGCTGTGCACATGTGGCATGGGACGGATTGGCCATGCCGATGGGTGTGTTGCTTTGCCCCTACTCATTGTGACTCTGGTGTATGCGGGCTCCTGGCCCATCCTGGGTCTGGTTTGTACTTTGCTTTTGGAGTTCAAATGGAACGCTTAGGAACGCATATGGCAACATGGGGGCTATGCCCCAGATTCGCATTTGGGAGGGGATTTGCTTTTGGGGTACATGCTGTGAGCCATGGGTGCCGAACGTGACATGTGTTGTGGCAGCATGACAGTGCATGGTCTGAGGTGTGTGCATGCCTGACATGCCCTGCATATTTGCTGTCTGTTGTGGTTACTGGACATGGCATTGGACGCATCGTTATGAGTGAGTGATAGTTGTGTGCCAGCCAACGTATTGCAGTTGTCCCATCTCCTTGGTGTGCGTGCTGCCCTGTGCCATGTGCATCACTGCAGTGCTCGGGGGGGTGGCCCATGTTGTGTGTTGTTGCTCACAGTGTGTCGTGCGCTTAATTGACTTCTGGCACATGGTTGGTCATGGGCATGTGTCTTAGCGTGACTGCTGTATGTGTGGCAGCTGTGCGGATGACATGCCTTTCATGAGACCGGGGCTGACGGATGGGATGGATGGATGGATGGTATGTTGTATGTGCATGGTGTGTCTGTGTGTTTGATGGGTTCAGTGGTGTTCGTGTGCATTTCTGTTGTTCCGCTCTGTTGCGTCTAGTGTTGTTTGTCTTACATAGGCGTAGTTGTGGGGTGTGTGGTTGACAGGCAGTAGGGGCTACATGGACAGGACTTCAATGGTGTTTCGGTTGTGTGTGATGAGTTGCACAGTGGCTGCCGTGTGGGACTATATTCAGTGTGGCTTGTGCATGCAGACGTGGCTCCTTGGGTGTTGCTATGTCTGTGATGGGTCATGTGGGGTGTGAGTCTGCTGTTCATGTCCGTGTGCACATTGTTCACTTGTTCGTGACGGTGGGCGGTGCTGCGTGTTCGTGTGCTACGTGACATGTCCCATGTGTTGGTGGTGTTATGGTCCTCATGCCTCCAGTAATCCAGCCCTGTCCAGTTTCCCACCTGCAAGTTGTTCGTGCGTGCACTGTACTGGATGCCACATGGCTCTTAGCGGGGGTGCTCCATGTTGCAGGTCTGTGGGGGTGGGGGGTGTAGTGGGTCGTGGGGGTGGCTGTACACCCACTGACACCGATTGCTGTGGACCGTGATGTCTGCCTTTCGGCTGTCGTTGTGCACTGCGGTGGCTGACACGTGGGTGTGGGGTGTGGGGGATGCTCCTCCTTGCTGTGCTGTGGGACTGGGGCCTGGTGTGTGTTGTACTTGGGCTGTCCACCGTCCCACCCACTGCACTTTGTGTTCCTGCCACTTACCTGTTACTTGTCAGTTGGTGCAGCTGTGCCTGACACATGGGTGTGGGGAGTGCTCCACCTTGCTGGTCTGTGGGAGTGGGGGCCTGGTGGGTGTTGTACTTTAGCTGTCCCCCTCCGACCCACTGCACTTTGTGTTCCTGCCACTTACCTGTTACTTGTCAGTTGGTGCAGCTGTGGCGGACACATGGGTGTGGGGAGTGCTCCACCTTGCTGGTCTGTGGGAGTGGGGGCCTGGTGGGTGTTGTACTTCAGCTGTCCCCCTCCGACCCACTGCACTTTGTGTTCCTGCCACTTACCTGTTACTTGTCAGTTGGTGCAGCTGTGGCGGACACATGGGTGTGGCGGGTGCTCGTTGTGGCGCTTCTGGCATATTTGTGGACCTGTTGGTGGTTACGTGGCTGGCTTAGTGTACACATGTCCCCACGCATCTTACAGTTGTTCGGTTTGGCCTGTGTGTGGTAGTGTCTGTTGCATGTGCGTGTGATGTGTTGTGTATTGTGTGCTGGACATGGGGGTGTTTGTCCCTGGGAGCTGTGGCATGGTGGTTGCGCATGTGTGTACATAGCGGTGTGCTGGTATACATTAGTTTGTACTTACCAGCCTCCACTCCCCCTGCTAATCCGGCGAGGATCTCCGGATGTATTACGACTCGCACCTTCTCCTCCCACGCTTTGAAGGTCTTAAAGAGCGCGGGATTCCCTCCGCCAGTGACGGCAGCCAGCTCTCTGTTTTTGCCCTCCTTCTTCTTGACCAGGCTCTTTACGTCATTCCAACGTTTGTTTATCTCGGTTCTGTTCCTGGGCAGGGTCCCGACTGCATTGACCTGGTCTACGATCCGGGTCCACATTCTGTTTCTGGTGGCTAGTGGTGTGTGCTGGACCATGTTCCCATAGATTTGTGGGTACACCTTGATGATCTCGTCGACCATGACCGTCAGCTCCATGGGCGTGAACTTGGGCATCCTTTGTGGTGCCATGGTGTTTGTGGTGCTGGTGCGGTGTGTGTTGTGTAATGTGCAGGGGGTTTGTGGTGCCGGTGTTTGGTGGTGGTGGTGGTGGTTGTGATGTGTGCGTTTCTGTGGTGTGCTGCTGTCCTTGCTGTGTCACTGTGTCCTCTCCTCTCCTCTCTGGTTTGCAATGTAGCAAGGGGTTGTGGTCTGTGGGAGTGCTGCTTTTGTACTCACCTATGTGGGTGTGTCCTCATGGTCTGTTGTTTTCAGGTGTGTTGTGTCTGGGGTTCTGGCCTTTGTATTTTTTGTTTGTCCGGGGGGTGTTTTCGGGATGTGTACTGTGCTTGTGTATTTGTGCGTGCCTTGCTGTGTGGACTTGTTGGCCATGTTGTGTGCTATTGGTTTTGTGTGCGGATGGTTTCTGTGCAGGTACGTGGGCGCCATGGCTTCTGCCGTGTCGATTCTCATCGGCGTTGTTTGCGCTGGCGGGCGGTATTTTTGTTGTTTTTCCGCGCTCATGGCGGTGCGATCGTAATTTCACGTGCGGTGTGTCGGCCGTGAGGGCGGGCGGTTTTGTGTTGTCGTGCGTGTTTCCGTCCGTGGCGGGCGGTTTGACTCCGACTCGGACGATGGCGGGCGGTATTTTGTATGATTTTTCCGCCGATGGCGGTTTTCAGTTTGTGTACTCATAATGGCGTGGTCGGTGTTCAGGCGGTGTGTGCGGGCGGATTTTTGCCGCTTCCATGCCTGGCGGATTTTTTTACGCCGGGTATCGTAATGTGCCCCTTAGTTTGTTCAAAAGCACTGGTAAATGTTCAAACTGTCTTATGGCAGCGCGCCTCACTGCTACTGTAATGTGCTGAATATGGACACCAGAATTGCGCCACTAAAAGTCTCTCCCTTCTATCTGCGAAGCCTGACTGCGCCTTGCAAAAGTCCAGAAAATGACGTAGCGCTGACAGGCAGATTTAGCCTGGCGCTGCAGCACTGAAGAGCACGGTGTCAACTAGTAATTGAATGCAGGACTTACTTGTCTCTTCCTTCAAATAGTAAGCCATCTTGAACTGCCAAGATGAAGCGCCGACTGGAGACCAACCTTTTCTCTTAGAAATTCTCTCAGGAAAGAGAATACAAAGCTGCTCCGGAATGCTCCTTGTAAACTGTGGGAAATGTCAGGTGGAAAGCGCAACGAGACGCTATTCCCCTGACAAAATTTCTGTCACGGCAAGCGCGCAGCACAGGAACGCTGCCTTCTCCTCATGGACAACGGTTGAAGTGCGCCGCGCACAAGGCACGGACGCGCGGTATCCTGAACACTCCAGAAACTCTTTAACAACTAGAACTCATCACTAAGAAGGGAGAACTACAGGCGGCCGCCATCTTGGGAGGGAACATTAACGGAGCCTAAAACCTCTTGTGTACAGTCTTCAATGGGGTAAATCGGCAAAGCCGATTCCAAGGAAAATTCAGCGTTTTCTTCCTTCAGCTACCTTAATGGAAGTAACTTAAAGGATAGTATTGTCCAGCCTTGACAGTACCCCCCACCAAAACCTCTCCTCCTCCCTCTTTAGGTTTGTTGGGGTGAGTCTTGTGAAAGTCACAAACCAATCTTAGGGCATGGACATTAAAACTGGGTTCCCAGGATCGATCCTCCGGACCAAATCCTTTCCAATCAACTAGATAGAAAACCTTTCCTTTCTTCCACTTAGAATCAATAATTCTCTTTACTTCAAACTCTTCACCTGACTGACGCTGGATTGGTGCTGGGGGATGATCTTTTCTCAAACCCATGGGATTTCTTTTGACCAAAGACACATGAAACACAGGATGAATCCCCAAACTGATGGGGAGTCTGATCTTTACACTACCTGGAATTATCATTTTGTCCACAAAATAAGGGCCCACAAATCTAGGCTGAAACTTTCGATTTCCTTTTAAGCGCATATTCCGAGTGGAAATCCAGACCTGATCTCCAGGTTCAAAAACTGGGTTTCCCCTCCTTTTCTTGTCAGCCTGTTTCTTATAAGACTCTTTTGCCTTCATTAAATTTTGGGTTGCTAATCGATAGGCCCTCTGCAATTCTTGTACCACCTCCTCCACTGCCGGGACTTCACTCTCTGTCTTACCTACGAATGTATTTGGATACCTACCCGAATTCAGAAAGAAGGGGAAATAGCCTGTGGATGCGTGTACTGCGTGATTATAGGCAAATTCCGCCGCCCAAATCAAATCTGCCCAATCTCCTTCTTGGTCCATCAAGTACAGGCGCAAATATTGCTCCCGTTCTTGGTTGACTCTTTCTGTCTGTCCGTCAGTCTCCGGGTGGAAACTGGTAGACAAACGAGAGTCGACTCCCAGTCTTCCCAGGAATGCCCTCCAGAATCGTGAAATGAATTGGGTCCCCGGTCTGAGATAACCACGTTGGGAATACCTTGAGATTTTACTATGTGTTGAGTAAATAAGGTACGAGTTGAGTGGAGTTAGGGATTGATCTTAATGGAACAAAGTGAGTCATCTTAGAAAAATCGTCTACCACCACCCAGATAGTGGAGAATCCCTGACTGGAAGGAAGGTGAACAATGAAATCCATGGAAACTGTATGCCAAGGGGATGGAGCCACGGGCATAGGCATGAGCAAACCTTGCGAGGCCTGCCTTAACACTTTTCCTCTCACACACTGTTCACAAGATGCCACATACTGTCTCACCTGAGCTTCAAGATTGGGCCACCAAAATTCGCGTCTTATCAGGTCTAGGGTTTTCTTCACTCCTTTGTGTCCAACCAATTGATCATCATGGCAGTGCTGTACCACCTTCTTGCGCAATTCCTCACTAGGAATGTAAAGATTTCCTTGATGATACGGTTTGCCATTCTTAATCTCTCTCTCCGAACCTTCCTTAACCCACTCCTGCAATCCTTCTTCAGAAAGTGAATTCTGGATCTCCTCTTCTAGTTCGACATACAAAATGGAACCTATTATCTTTTCTTCAGGAATGATGTGACCTTCACTGCTGTTTTCTTTGAGATTGCTCGTGTTCAGACTAACCCTGGGCATAATACTTTGCTACGCTCACGAAGCATGCAAAGTTTGTGCTACTACGCACTACGCAAATTGCACGTAGCAGAGTGAATAACTGTACTAATAAACGTAGCGTAGCAGGAGTATAATAAACTCCTTCAAATGCTTTGATAAAGCAATTTTTTATGCTAAAAGCATATAACCAATTCACAAAAATGAATGTTGACAATAAAATATCAAGCAATGAGAGAGGTGATGATTTTGGAGTCCCCCTAACCTAGGGGAGGACCAAGCAGATGCCTTGAACACAAAAAGCATATCATGTGAACGATTCAATGGTGGTCCCTTCCTCCTAGGACCACCCCAAGCACAGTTATGGGCAAAAATACAATCCCAACCAAAGGCCCTGCAAAGCATTATGGGACGAGATTAGCAGTGGGCAGTGAATATTATAGTGTCCAATATCAAAATAATTCTACAAAGAGCTGCAGTTCAACTAGTCGTCACTGGGTGTCGTCCC
Organism: Calotriton arnoldi; assembly: GCA_963921515.1. Taxonomy (NCBI): domain Eukaryota; kingdom Metazoa; phylum Chordata; class Amphibia; order Caudata; family Salamandridae; genus Calotriton; species Calotriton arnoldi. The sequence continues at coordinate 7,297 of CAWUFW010023158.1, read as the reverse complement.
TCAAGAGTGAAATGCAAAAGTATTGAAAACCTTTCATGAAGCTTTTGCATTTGACTCGTGAGGGACGACACCCAGTGACGACTAGTTGAACTGCAGCTCTTTGTAGAATTATTTTGATATTGAACACTATAATATTCACTGCCCACTGCTAATCTCGTCCCATAATGCTTTGCAGGGCCTTTGGTTGGGATTGTATTTTTGCCCATAACTGTGCTTAGGGTGGTCCTAAGAGGATGGGACCACCACCTAATCATTCAATAAGATGTGCTTTTTGTTTTCAAGACATCTGCTTGGTTCTCTCCCTAAGTTAGCGAGGATACCAAAATCATCACCTCTCTCACTGCTTTTTGTTTTCACTTTAGTGAAATGACTATATGCAATTTTAGCATATAAAGACAGAGATATTTATTTTATCTTAACTTGCACTGTACAAGTTTGCTTTTGGTAATTATTGTACAGTGCAGTGAGTCAAGCACACAGCTAGCACTACGCCCAGGCTTAATAATAATAACAAACTCCTTCAAATGCTTTGATAAAGCAATTTTTTATGCTAAAAAGCATATAACCAATTCACAAAAATGAATTTTGACATATCAAGCAATGAGAGAGGTGATGATTTTGGAGTCCCCCTAACCTAGGGGGAGGACCAAGCAGATGCCTTGAACACAAAAAGCATATCATGTGAACGATTCAATGGTGGTCCCTTCCTCCTAGGACCACCCCAAGCACAGTTATGGGCAAAAATACAATCCCAACCAAAGGCCCTGCAAAGCATTATGGGACGAGATTAGCAGTGGGCAGTGAATATTATAGTGTCCAATATCAAAATAATTCTACAAAGAGTTGCAGTTCAACTAGTCGTCACTGGGTGTCGTCCCTCACGAGTCAAATGCAAAAGCTTCATGAAAGGTTTTCAATACTTTTGCATTTCACTCTTGAGGACGACACCCAGTGACGACTAGTTGAACTGCAGCTCTTTGTAGAATTATTTTGATATTGGACACTATAATATTCACTGCCCACTGCTAATCTCGTCCCATAATGCTTTGCAGGGCCTTTGGTTGGGATTGTATTTTTGCCCATAACTGTGCTTGAGGTGGTCCTAGGAAGAATCGTTCAATAAGATGTGCTTTTTGTTTTCAAGACATCTGCTTGGTTGTTGGTTCTCTCCCTAAGTTAGTGAGGATACCAAAATCATCACCTCTCTCACTGCTTGTTAACTTTTTGTTTTCACTTTAGTGAAATGACTATATACATTTTTAGCATATAAAGACAGAGATATTTATTTTATCTTAACTTGCACTGTACAAGTTTGTTTTTGGTAATTATTGTACAGTGCAGTCAAGCACACAGCTACGCACTACGCAATTTGCATAGCTACGTGTAGTTGAAGCTGTACTTCACGTAGCTACGTGAAGTGCTACTACGCAAACTACGCCCGGGCTTAGTTCAGACGAGACAAGATGTCTGCCTTTCCGTTGGCGGCTCCAGGTTTATAAGTCAGCACAAAATTGTAATCTGCAAAGAAAAGGGACCATCTCAGTTGTCATGGGGTAAGGGTTCGAGCTGACTTCAAAAACTGCAAATTTCTGTGGTCGGTAAACACCGTGATTTCATGCTTAGCCCCAAGCAAATAATGCCGCCATTCTTGGAAGGCATCCTTCACTGCCAGCAACTCCTTATCAGCAATGGAGTAGTTTATTTCGGCTGCAGTTAATTTCCGGGACTGATATGCAACGGGATGGAGTTGTCCGGTGTTTTTGTGTCTTTGCGACAGAATACCTCCAATGGCTTGGTTAGATGCATCAGCTTCTACAAAGAAAGGTTCTTCCATGTTAGGATGTAACAGAATTGGTGCTGTGGTAAAGAGCATCCTCCGTTTCTGAACTCCACAAAAACTTCTCTTTCTTCTTCAGGAGACGAGTGAGGGGGCTAACCTTTTCGGAAATTTTTTGAATAAAGCGTCTATAAAAATTGGCAAATCCAATGAAGCTTTGGATTTCTTTGACGCTGCGTGGCGAGGGCCAATCCTGAATTGCTTTAACCTTGGCATCATCCATTTCCACTCCCTCCGGGGAGAAGATGAAACCCAAAAATTAAACTCGGGTGGAATGGAACACACACTTCTCCTAGTATATGGTACACCATGTACCCAGGGCATAGGTACCCCAGAGGCCTCCCAGGGGCTGCAGCATGTATTATGCCACCCCTGGAAGGCCATTCAAAATGACACCACAGGTCTGCTACTGCATGCACCCCTTACTTAGATATAGGTTACCTATATCTATTCTAAATCACTGCACATATAAACCTATCAGTCACCCCTATGGCAGGCTTTATCAATCCTGAAGACAGGATGCCTGGTTTTATGTGAGAGGATGCCCCTGCATGAGCAGAGCCCCTCTGCAGCCTTCAGAACCTATTTTCCGGGGTTGTCTGTGATGCAGCCAACCATATATATTTAAGTGCATTATAACCTCGCTGTAAATGCTAACTTTAAAACGGATGCTTAGAAACATGTCGTGTTTGGTGTCAAACACCTTGGAATCATACCTCCCTGCCAGTAACTGGCAGGGGAGGTATGATTCCACCCTTCTAGAGGGACTTATGTGAAACACCGGTACACCCGGTACCAGCTTTCTCGACCTGGGCATCACAAAATGGATGCTGCCAGCCACAGACACAAGCCTGCCCTCCTGCTGCTGAGCCAAGCTCGAGCAGAGGAAGGCCTAACAATAGGTTTCCTGTCCACCTCCCAGACAGGCTTTAGTGTATTGGGGCTGGGTGGGTGCACTCTGAGAGTGCCAGAAAGTCTACATTGGGGGCACATTTGGTGTCCCTGTGCATAGTCCAGCTCAAACCGGTTGCAGGAGCCATTTGCTCCTGCTCTGGCATGAAACTGGACAAAGGACATGGGTGTAGCCACCCCTCTGTCCTGACCCTCCCATAGGTGGGTAACCAGAGTTTGTCCAACCCCTTCCTTGGGTATAAAGTAGGAACCCTGACTACAGGACTTTAGATTTTACCTGGACTAAACTCTTCAAGCAGAAACCACGTACTTCGACGGTCTACACTTCGCTGGACGACAGAAGAATCTTCCTGCTGCTGCAGGGGAGTAAAGGAGTTACTCCCCTGCAGCAGCAGGCACCTTAACGCATCTGACTGGTTTGCATCTCCTGAGCTCCTGAGGACTCCGAAGATTTCTGCATCACAGGAGGTTGGTTTCCGAGCGTCTCTGAGGTCGATCTCCTCTCTGAGCAATCCTGAAACCAGTATCCTTCGTGGGGACCGTGCAACCCGAACCCCTGTGCACCGTGTACTTTTGCAGCAGCATATGCTTTTTGGCGATCCCTGAAGCTGTGCTTTGGGCTACGTGTAGTCCTGACCCCGAGCAATATTTCCACTGAAGATTTCCATGAGTGTTCCGTGGGCTGGTATTTCGTGATTCAGCTCGAGGTCCCTTCGAGATCCCTGGTCCGTTAGAGCGCACTGCTACCCGGAGGTGTCCTGGCGCTATATTTGATGTCCTGCTGAAGCCCGAGCGCGGAGGGGATACCACTAGTCATTAGGCATTGAACAACCATGTTTTCAAGGCCTTCCTAAAGTCCAATAGTTTTGTCATGCATCTGAGAGGCAGAGGAAGGTCATTCCAAGCTTTGGCTGCACCAACCAAAAAGCTTCTGCCACCCCAATTAGCTTTTTTAACGAAGGGTACCGAAACTAATTCAGGTCGTCCATTGTGCCCTGGTGCCTTTAATGCCGGAGTCGAGCCACGCTCCATTTTATGAGGGCAAATATATCAAAGGACGAGCACAACCCCAGAGACAAACCGAAAATGGCGAAACCATCACTGCAGTTGGTTTACGGTTTGAACCCACTTCCTTCGCTGCTGTCTATGCAGGTCTGCATATACAAAGCAACTGCCTGGCAAATCTCCATACGATCAGTTCTATAACATAAGAAAAGTGCTGCACTGCAGCATCTCAGATTACGTTTTAGAAAACGTAGGCGTAGGTATTACCTTCGGATTATCGGTGACATATCACACAGCAGCGTAAACCGCATAAATGACTCAGGGCCCCTTATGTACAGGGACACATGTCAGATCCGCCTCCAGGGGCTTTACCCATGATTTAGTAAAGGCCCGCACCTGAAGAGTTCCTAATCTGAACATGAGATATAAAGCCCTTTTCTCAGGAGGGAACAGCAAGTCCAAGAATGGCTCCCAATGAGGTTCACATTTTACTTTCAGGTAATTAGTCGGAAGGATGCCTCTCCTGGCTTCTTGCTTGCTCCACAGGAATGCCCAATATTTATTTTTAACCAGTTCTAGGGTTGCCTTATTCATCAGTTCCGGGTTATTCTATTGCTCTACTCAACTAGTGTATGTTAGAATGTTCGTAACATACTTGAACCAGGGTAAACTGTTGTAATTCCTGCATCATTGCAGTTCCTGCAGGACCATTCTATATGAGGCAAGAGCTGGAGTCGACCACACTTGCACCCATTAACTTACGGGGTGAGATCCTCCGGTGAACCCCAGCTCAGCTCTGTAGGAGAGTAGGATCTGCTTCACAGGGGTACCCCCACTTTTTGCTGATACTTCACTGGTTTTCGACATTAGTCTGGCTGGGGCCCTGCTATTCAGAACCCCAGCCTAGCTGTTTCCTCTTTAAAAGGGTCTCCATGTGCCTTAGGCACATCACTGATTGGGATCTGGAGTGCCCTTGTAAGTCCCTAGTATATGGTATACTATGTACCAAGGGCATAGGTACCTCAGAGGCCTGCCAGGGGCTGCAGCATATATTATGCCACCCCTGGTAGGCCATCCAAACTGACACCACAGGTCTGCTACAGCAGCCTGGGTAAGGTGGTGCATGCACCCCTTGCTGTGGTATAGGTTACCTATATCACTAAATGCATACACACATATAAACCTATAAGTCACTCCTAAGGCAGGCCTTATCAATCCTAAAGGCAGAGTGCATGGTTCCTATGTGAGAGGGTGCCCCTGCATGAGCAGGGCCCCTCTGCAGCGTTCGGAGACCATCTCTGATGCTGTTTGTAGTGCAGCCTGACCATATACTCTTAAACGCATTATATCCTCGCGGTAAAATGCTAACTATGGAATGGCTGCACCGAAACATGTCGTGTTTGGTGTCAAACATCTTGGAATACTACCCCCCGCCAATTCTGGCGGCGGGGGTAGCATTCCACCCTTCTAGAGGAAAGGCATGTTAACTCTGACGAGTCCGGTAACTTCTTTCCAGAGCCCTGGCATCACAAAATGGATGCTGCTGCCACAGACACGAGTCTGGCCTCCTGCTGCTGGACGAAACTCCGGCAGGGGAGGCCTGGACAATAGGTTTCCTGTCCCAGGGAGGTGTGACCACCTCCCCAGACAGGACAATGTGTATTGGGGCTGGGCGGGAGCACTTTCGGGTGCTTTGAAGTCCTGCACTGGGGGCACATTTGGTGTCCCTGTGCATACCCCAGTTCAAACCGGATCAGGGGCTTGCAGCCCCTGCTTTGGCGCGAACTGGACAAAGGGAAAGGGGTGTAGCCACCCTCTGCCCTGACCCACCCATAGGTGGGGCCACAGAGTAGTCCATCCCCTATTTTTAGAATAAAGGTAGGAACCCAGTCCTTAGGACTTTAGATTATACCTGGACGAAACTCTGACACGGAATCCTGGACCTTCGACGCTCTACGACAAGATTAGAGGACTGAAGAATCTCCCTTGGGGTCAAGGAGTGACTCCCCTGCTTGGCAGGCACCAAAGAAGCATCTGTCCGGTTCGCATCACTGAAGCTCCCGTCGGACGCCGAAGTCATCGCATCACCAGAGGTGGATTCTCAGACTTCCCGAGGCTACCCTGAGTCCCCAGCAAAGCTGAGGCCCGTGGCTATCGTGGGTGACTTGAGACCGTGACCCCTGGACACCGAGCACACTTGCAAGTGCACCATCTTCTGGGTCTCCCAAGAAGTCGTGCTTTGGGCTCCGAGTAGCCCTAGCCTCCAGCACCACCTGCACTGAAGATCACTGGCCCCCACTGCACGAGTGTCCTGTAAGCCAGCTCCACGTGCGGCGTCACGAGGCTCCTTCGCGGTCGCTAGCCCGTTGGCTAGTAGCCCTTACCGAAGGCCAATCTTTTCTTTACTTGGCAGTCTGGTTGCTCCAGGCCTGCCCTCACTTACCCTTGCTGGGTGAGTTCCCCAGACCTTGCTGGTCTGCACCATCGACGATCTTCAGCTACATCGAGACTTGCCGTTGCCAAGGCTTGTTGGGTCCAATCTGGTCGCCGACACCGCAGCACTCGACAGACATCGTGTACCAGCCCGAATCCTGCTCCTGGTCGCCGACAACGCCTCCTGGACCTCGTGGCTGCAGAAGCGAGACGACCATCAACGCACCTGAAGCACTCGACATCGTTGGGCATCTGTCCATCGCCTCCTGGTCACTGGCTAGTGACCCAGACTCTGTCCCCTCTGCTTTCAGGTTCTTCAGAACTCCGATCCACTCTTGGATCCACCCGGACACTTTTCTCCTGGTCGCCAGCAGCACTTTGCAGCAGATCGCCATAAGAACCGACGACGAAACCCGACCCCGAAAGGCACCTATGCACCCGGCTTCCCTGGGTGAGGTAACACGAGTACTCCGGTGCTCCCGTGGGTAGAGACTCTTCAAAGTCCTAAATCTCCAAGGGTTTTGTCCTAGTCCTCTTCTAAGTGTCCCTTTCCTCTATTTTCCCGATCCCGACTTTCTCCATAGAAGTTAACGGCGTATCGCGGTTGTGTATTTACACTGCACGCGTCTCCCGTGGGTCCCCTGTGTCACTACCTTGGGTGGTTCCTTGTGGTCCAAGCACTTCTAGAGGCTCTAGGCCTAGTGTCTAGTTCAGTCGTGGTTCGCATACCACTTTATTGGTATATGGTTTGGTACGCCCCTAGGGCCCAAACGTGTATTTGTGCTATTACTGTGAATTAAGATCTTATAACCTATGTACTTCGAACTCTAGCCTCATAAAGAGACTAGAGGGGTGTGTTTAGTAATAAATACATATATTTTGAATATATACCTGGTGTGGTGCTCTTTCATTTGGTCACTCAAGAGATTATAGACTGGTAAAACAAGCTGCTTTACATTCCTTCAAGACTTAGCCTGAAGGCTGCTCTCCACAGCTACCACTAGGATAGCTTTCAATAAGGTTGTCTTTAACCTATCTCCAATAAGGGGTTGTTTGGACTGGTGCAAGGTGCCCACTATAATTAGTGGACAGCATATGCCATGCCAACTT
>CAWUFW010023157.1:0-80863 GCA_963921515.1 Calotriton arnoldi | reverse complement strand
CGAGTCCGATGCATTCGTATGCCACCGGACACGAGTCGGTCGGACTCCCATTGAACTCAATGGGAGCCGGTCGTACAACGCGTACGCGGGCTCCCATTGCCTCCAATGGGTGCGAGGCGGACAAGGGCGCCCCCTACAGCGAGTACGCCGCGAGCGCTCGCGGCATACACGCACAGGTAGGGGGACCCATGGGTCCCCCCTGTGTGCGCCTCGCACGGGTACGCGTACAGGGGGTCCGACACGGACCCCCAAAGTACGGCTCCGACAGCGAGTTCGAGTCGGTCGGCGCGAGTCGGTCGGAGCGGTCGAGGTGCGCATCGTACTTACCCGGCCGGAAAACGTCTCCATTGCGCGGTGCGAATCGGGTCCGAGCGAGTCGGTCGGAGCGGTACGATCCGGGTACCAGTCGGTCGGAGCGGTCGGGTCGCCCGGACGAGTCGGTCGGCGAATTCGCATCGTACTCGCTCGGCCGGACCCGCGTACGGTTCGGTCGGGAAACAGGGCTCCGAATCGGATCCGGTAAAGCCGAATCCTATTCGGAGCCCTACCGGCCGAGATCGGAATCGGCCCCATAGTGTTTCAGATATTCGGAAACTTTTGGATATATGTTCTGGTTTTACGCAATTTACACAGAATGTGCAACAAGATGCTCAAGAATTTCTAATGTATATGCTTGCAGTATTTGAAGAGGAAGGAATACAAATTGAAAATCTATTTGGACTTTGTTATAAATGGGAACATCAATGTGAAAATTGTACGTTTACTTCTACCACTAACATGAAAGATTTATATATTTAACAATACCAGACTGTAAAACAGTGTCTTTCAACAAATTAGTTAAAGCAGCAAATCAAAACATGCAGTGTATGCAATGCAAATCAGAAATGTTATCAACACTATTTATAGAAAAATTTGGACAATATATAATTTTGATGATACAACGTTGTACAGCTGATGGAAGAAAATTGGAAGCCTTAATAAAACATTTTGTAGCAAGTCAACTATCAATATCAGGAAGAACTTTTGTAGCAGTAGCAATTATTTTTCACAATGGACCTTCTACAACATCTGGACATTACACTGTCTATTTAAAATGCAATAAAGGATGGACATATTGTAATGATGCTCATTTACTTTTCAAATATCGTTTGCCGAACGAATTACCAAATTCATACCTAATATTCTTAAAACCAAAGTTCTAAGAACATAATTCGGCCTATTGGGAATATGTTGAACTGTATTAATACGATTACTTTGGACAATTTTAGTATAAAGGATTTGAGGAATATCATTTGGCCTAGAGGAAAGATATTAATGTGAATTAAGCACTTTTTCTGGGATATTCTGACACCATACATTTAAAAGAACATCATTTAGAGCATATGGAAATTAGGAAAAATTATTGATTGAATTATTGTTTTGCTTCTTTTATCTTGTACTAAAAAATTCTCTTACAAAGAACTATTTTATATATGTGTGATTTGAATTCTATGCTATGTTATTGACAATCTTATTATTATACAATGTGCAGAGATAGTTCAATATGTTGAAAATATTTTTGACACAGATTTGTTTTTTTTAAACAATCTTCTTGATTGTTTTTTTTGCTGTTATGTGATGAGTAACATTGAAATCACTATTTAAAGTGACATTCAATATATTCTGAAAACAGCAAAAAGGCAAACTAAATAATTTAAATTATGCTTACATTATATTGTGTTTATAAAATTATAATACTATACATTATAAATGTATTTTTCTTCTCTTTCACAGATCATAAATCTAAAGTTTGAAATTTTTAAAAATTTAAATTATAACAAAACAACTACAAAAAATGTTTAGAAAAATTTGATATCTACTACTGTAAAGGTAAGATTAAGTAATACAAACACTATCTATGCAGTACTACATTCAGTTATGCACTATCTATATAAACTTCTAACACACTACTTACAAAGTTACTACCCATGCAGCCTAGTAATCCTCCTGTCTGTCCCATGCACTTTTACAATCACCCATCCAGCACTATGTACTTATCCCATCACTCCGCCAATACCTAACCAGTTATAACTTGACCATGCACTCTTCTTTCCTGCACTGTAATCATTCCAATTACTAGTGATGTCGTTATGGAGTGGCCTAGCCACTAACACAAGTACACCTACAACATTCTCTGCACTATGCATGCACAACTCTAACCACATACATACTATTGATACACTCTTGCAAATACCCACTTAGTACGCATGCAGCCTAGCAATCCACCTGTCACTCCCATGCACTTCCTCATTCACCCATCCAGCACTATCTTCTTATCCCATCACTCCGCCAATACCTAACCACTCATAACTTCACCATGCACTCTTCTTTCCTGCCCTGTAATCATTCCAATTACTAGTGATGTCGTTATGGAGAGGCCTAGCCACTAACACAGGTACACCTTCAACATTCTCTGCACTATGAATGCAGAACTCTAACCACATACATACTATTGATACACTCTTGCAAATACCCACTTAGTACCCATGTAGCCTAGCAATCCACCTGTCACTCCCATGCACTTCCTCATTCACCCATCCAGCACTATCTTCTTATCCCATCACTCCGCCAATACCTAACCACTCATAACTTCACCATGCACTCTTCTTTCCTGCACTGTAATCATTCCAATTACTAGTGATGTCGTTATGGAGAGGCCTAGCCACTAACACAAGTACACCTTCAACATTCTCTGCACTATGCATGCAGAACTCTAACCACATACATACTATTGATACACTCTTGCAAATACCCACTCAGTACCCATGTAGCCTAGCAATCCACCTGTCACTCCCATGCACTTCCTCATTCACCCATCCAGCACTATCTTCTTATCCCATCACTCTGCCAATACCTAAACACTCATAACTTCACCATGCACTCTTCTTTCCTGCACTGTAATCATTCCAATTACTAGTGATGTCGTTATGGAGAGGCCTAGCCTCTAACACAAGTACACCTTAAACATTCTCTGCACTATGCATGCAGAACTCTAACCACATACATACTATTGATACATTCTTGCAAATACCCACTTAGTACCCATGTAGCCTAGCAATCCACCTGTCACTCCCATGCACTTCCTCATTCACCCATCCAGCACTATCTTCTTATCCCATCACTCCGCCAATACCTAACCACTCATAACTTCACCATGCACTCTTCTTTCCTGCACTGTAATCATTCCAATTACTAGTGATGTCGTTATGGAGAGGCCTAGCCACTAACACAAGTACACCTTCAACATTCTCTGCACTATGCATGCAGAACTCTAACCACATACATACTATTGATACACTCTTGCAAATACCCACTTAGTACCCATGTAGCCTAGCAATCCACCTGTCACTCCCATGCACTTCTTCATTCACCCATCCAGCACTATCTTCTTATCCCATCACTCCGCCAATACCTAACCACTCATAACTTCACCATGCACTCTTCTTTCCTGCACTGTAATCATTCCAATTACTAGTGATGTTGTTATGGAGAGGCCTAGCCACTAACACAAGTACACCTTCAACATTCTCTGCACTATGCATGCAGAACTCTAACCACATACATACTATTGATACACTCTTGCAAATACCCACTTAGTACCCATGTAGCCTAGCAATCCACCTGTCACTCCCATGCACTTCCTCATTCACCCATCCAGCACTATCTTCTTATCCCATCACTCCGCCAATACCTAACCACTCATAACTTCACCATGCACTCTTCTTTCCTGCACTGTAATCATTCCAATTACTAGTGATGTCGTTATGGAGAGGTCTAGCCACTAACACAAGTACACCTTCAACATTCTCTGCACTATGCATGCAGAACTCTAACCGCATACATACTATTGATACACTCTTGCAAATACCCACTTAGTACCCATGCAGCCTAGCAATCCACCTGTCACTCCCATGCACTTCCTCATTCACCCATCCAGCACTATCTTCTTATCCCATCACTCCGCCAATACCTAACCACTCATAACTTCACCATGCACTCTTCTTTCCTGCACTGTAATCATTCCAATTACTAGTGATGTCGTTATGGAGAGGCCTAGCCACTAACACAAGTACACCTTCAACATTCTCTGCACTATGCATGCAGAACTCTAACCGCATACATACTATTGATACACTCTTGCAAATATCCACTTAGTACGCATGCAGCCTAGCAATCCACCTGTCACTCCCATGCACTTCCTCATTCACCCATCCAGCACTATCTTCTTATCCCATCACTCCGCCAATACCTAACCACTCATAACTTCACCATGCACTCTTCTTTCCTGCACTGTAATCATTCCAATTACTAGTGATGTCGTTATGGAGAGGCCTAGCCACTAACACAAGTATACCTTCAACATTCTCTGCACTATGCATGCAGAACTCTAACCACATACATACTATTGATACACTCTTGCAAATACCCACTTAGTACCCATGCAGCCTAGCAATTCACCTGTCACTCCCATGCACTTCCTCATTCACCCATCCAGCACTATCTTCTTATCCCATCACTCCGCCAATTCCTAACCACTCATAACTTCACCATGCACCACTAATGCATTCTTTCAGTCAATCATACTCTACACGTATATTCAAGCAAACTTTCAGACATTACCATGCAATTATAGTTCTTTTTTTAACCAGATAAGGTAGTTCTGAGAAGAACTTTTTTTTTTTTTTTTTTTGTAGTTTTTGAACAATTTTGTACTTTTTTTGGTGTTTTTTAAAAATTTAACAAAAAAGGAACTAAGTAAACAGTTAGTTTTTGGAATTAAACATCATTCCAAAAACCAAAAAAAACAAAAAAAATTAGTATTTATGGTTCCGTTGTGCTGCACAAATAGCATCCACTGACTGTTCACCATAACAGATGATGGTTTTGCACTTAGTGCAGTGCTGCTCCAGAAAAGCAAATTCAGGGCGAATGTCTATTGGAGGTGCTGATGTGGACGCTCTGGAGGTGCTAGCAATGCCTGGTGGTGGATTTTTTGCTGCACGTCTCATTTCTTCTCGTGCCAGATTCCGGGGGTGAATGGTCCGCAGATGTTTATACATACTCGCTGTTCCACAGGAGTATTTCTTGTCACTGCCTCGCGACAGGACCCTTCCACACAGCAAGCATGTAACTTTTCTGGCATTCACCTTTTTTTCTCCAGCAGGAAAGGTAAAAAATTTCCATACCACTGACTCAGGCCTCTTCTTGGGTGGATCTTCCTCCAAGATATCTTCTTCTGAAGAATGATGAGGAGCTTCTGAACCAGATGCCATTGCTGTAATGCAATTTATTAAAAACACCAACAAAAATCCAAAATCAGCTCTGGAAGGAGAAGAGATGTGTCTCATCCACTGCTCCAAACAGAATAATTAAAATGGGTGGGGTCCTTCAATAGTTACAGTGGGAAATATTATGGACCAATCAAATCCTTTTTTTTTAGGTCACATGGGATGATTTCTGAGTTTTCTTCAGTCACTTCATTGATATTCTCTCGGCGGTTTGGAGTCGAATACTGGTCATCCTGGACCGCAGAGAGAATATCAATGAAGTGACTGAAGGAAACTCAGAAATCATGAAATTATAACATTTTTGCTGAGAATGCAGAAATACAAATCGTTGGACATCCAGCCTCTGCACACATATTAGGTAGAGATACAGAGGACTTTATTCTTTCAAGTTTGGACAAGCTTAAAGGGTCTCAGCTGAGACGAAAACACGTAGAAGAAGGATCTTCTATATATAGTGCCACTGTGTATAAAGTTTTAGAGAACCCCCTGTTCACCTCTGTGAATTATTTTTTCGAAACTATTGGTCCTGATGAAGGTGGCAACAACTTAAATCCACCGAAACGTGCGTTCACCAACGTCAAGGGAACCCCGCATATAACAACATATCAGTGGAAAACATAATTGATTAATTTCTACCACTGAACTGAAGATCAGATGGATGTTTGTTACTATATTTACTAGAAGTTCCCTGGCTTAACACACCATGTTTTGTGTATGAGTGTTTGGTATGGATGGGATGTATATGGCTGTTGAGTATGAATGATGGATGTTTGTTTATGGGGTCAAGAATAATATATTTTATATTGCTATGGACCAGAATTTGATTACTGTTTTGTTTGTACAAGCTTGGGCCAATCCAAACATGCTGATGCTGTTGCAATAATATATGTTTGTACTTGATTGTTTGTCAGTGATATGAATTTATGTTTTTATATAAGGTTGAAAAATTTATAACTATAAAATTGTTTTTGCAAAATCAAAAAATAAGTATGATGAATACAAAAAAAGAAAATAAATATTGGATACTTTTATAAATAAGCAGTTTGCCCGAGTGGTCCATGATATACCTGCCTTGCACACGAGTCTCCATGAGGCCGATTAGTAAATAATTGTAGGTCAGACAAAAGTGCTATTTATTGATATTTGGGGGTCGATTCCGATCTCGGCCGGTAGTGCTCCGAATCGGATTCGGCTTTACCGGATCCGATTCGGAGCCCTGTTTCCCGACCGAACCGTACGCGGGTCCGGCCGAGCGAGTACGATGCGAAATCGCCGACCGACTCGTCCGGGCGTCCCGACCGCTCCGACCGACTCCGCTCCCGGCTCGAACCGCTCCGACCGACTCGCTCGGGCTCGACTCGCACCGCGCAATGGAGACGTTTCCCGGCCGGGTAAGTACGATGGCGCGCCGCGAGCGAGTCCGACCGAGCCGCGCACTCCGGCTCGAAAGAGCTGTCGGAGCCGTACTCGGGGGTCCGTGTCGGACCCCCCAGTACGCGTAGCCGCGCGAGTCGCACACAGGGGGACCCATGGGTCCCCCTACCTGTGCGTGTACGGCGCGAATCGCTTCGCCGCGTACCCGCTGTAGGGGGCGCCCTTGTCCGACTCGCACCCATTGAGTCAATGGGAGCCCGCGTACGCGTTGTACGACCGGCTCCCATTGACTTCAATGGGAGTCCGACTCGACTCGAGTCCGATAACATACGGCCGCATCGTACTCGTTCGGTCGGACTGCACGGGTCCGATTCGGTTGGAAATCTCTCCGGGTCCGGCTCGGTCGGAGAAATTTCCGGCCCGAATCGGAATCGACCCCTTGGTCTTTTCCCCCTTACTCTTGGACCTTGAAAGTATTTTTAGGGGGTACCTTTTTCTTATATTGACATTAATGATAGTTACATCACAGAGATTGACTTAATCAAATACCTGACTACTGTGGCCGAAATAGTGACAATATTGGCTACACATGGTTATAAATTTACCTTTAAAAAATCTAAAATCATTTACCTGGAAGTGTTTTTCATGCAATATCAACTGTTCAGTGAGGGTAGAACGGTTAATGCCTGGCTTCCTCCAGAAGGGGGCTACCTTCATCCTTCACATAAGTTAAGAAAATTACCAGCCCTGTTGGGATTTCTTATCTTTGGAAGGACTTATTTGCCCCTTTATGCTTAGTGAGTGAAGCCATTGTATGACAATTTTCTCCTGGTTTTTAAAAAAAAAACTGGATGGCAAAACACACAGCTATCTTACATGGACTCTAAACAGGTATTCTAGAGACAAATTATTCACAGACTAGGGATAACAAAACCAATCTAGTAATTAGAATTGTCCCCAACACATCAGGTTAACCATATATAATCTACAAAGAGATGCAGAGAGTTTATATTGATTACAAATCAAGTTGTATTCCAGGCAGAGACACATTTTGGTTCCACTGATAAAATTCTTACTATGGTGCAGAAGGTCATCTTGAAAGAGCGCCAAATGGTGGAAGGCAAACTTATAATTATAGATTTTCAAATTCTTGCACTAAAAGCGGTGACAAAAGCACGCATACCTAATGCTCTCACTCTACATCCGAGTTGAATACAATGGTTCTCTGCATTAAATGCAGTAGATGTAAGATTAGAACATGATTCAACTCTCTGTATGCAAGAATTCCTCCAGTATGCACAAGACACTCTTGAATCTTCTAATACATTACTCATTGGGGCATACCAGAGCTTGTTCTATATAGACAGTTCTGTACAACCTCCAATACGTACTAAACAAAAATATTCCATGCCTTGTGCTGCATTGCAGGGAATTATTATTAAGGGCGAATTCCCTCTGCAGAGTAAATACACAAGTATTTTTGTTAATTGTGCTGCATAGTTAGCAGAATTTTATGCCTTGTTGCTTGCTTTACAGATGGCTGATTCCGTAGTTTCCCCGTTAACAGTGTCAGATTGATCCTTATGCATGCAAGATTAATATGTTAATTTAACACATTGGTATCTGAACTGATTCAATGATTCAAAAGGGAAATGAATAAAGAATAAACATCACTGGGGAAAGGCACATGTCTTAGAAGACAAGCTTCCACTGGTCCATGTGTCACACCTTGGCCCATAGAAGTGAGGCAACTAAAAGGGAACTGGGCATCTGACTCTGCCACAAAGGTGAAAATTCAGACCCTTAAAGTTGCAGCAGTAACCAGATCTTAAACCAAGATTGACACAGATATTCTAGCAGCAATACAAGCAACTATTAAGAGTGAAAAGCCTCCAGATAGCTTTTCTAGCAGGTACTCCCTCACCCTCAATCCAGTTAGCACTCTGAGCTTCCTTGCCCAGAGTGGGAGATAGAATAATACATAGTAAGCAGCTAGATTAGATTTAATTAAGCAGCTCATGAGGGTATAGAGTCTGCCCATGCTGGCTTGAAGACAATTGTATCAATGCTCCAGGAATGATACTGGTGACCAGGCGTATGTAAACAAGCTACAGACAATATGTAGCAACGTAATATTTGCCAACAAATTAAACATTCCATTATTACAAAACCAGTGCAGACTTCCCTTACTATCTCCAATTGCCCTTTTAACATAGGTTATCTTGGCCATATTGGACCAATTGTATCTGCTAATCAGTACAAATATATTTTGGTTGCAGTAGATTCCTGCTCCAGATTTCCATTGGCTTGGTAACAAAGAAATGCTGATGTTTGATTGGTCATAAAGGCCTTAGTGTGCCTAGTAGCCATGGGAGCAATCCATACCTTTCATTCAAACAATGGTCCTGCATTTTCTGCAAAAGCTTTCAGGTATGCTGTGTCTGCTCTGGGAGCATGTCTCCATTATTCACACCCATTTGGCATGGGCAGATGCAATAGAATTATGGAGTGAGCCAATGGATGCTAAAAACAAGCTATGACCGCTAGAGTTTTAAGTTGAGGACTTAGTTGGTTTTAACATCTGTATGGAGTCCAAAGAGTGTTAAATAACTTGCCTAGAGGAATATTAGGTGGTCGCAGCCCATATGAGAAGCTCTTGGCAGTATCTATGTATCTGGACACGAAGGAACCTGGTTGGGTTCCAACAAACTGCACAGCCACGGCCATAATAGAATGAATCCAATCAATCAAATTTTTCATTTTTAATCTTTATTTTCTCTTCAATTACTCCAATGCTTTTTCATTCATTTTCAAGTGTATTTCAATTCATTTTATCCATCCTAATGCCATAAGAATATTTAATCAAGACGCAGGAGACGTCAAATATGTCCACATGTCACGATTTATTTAAAAATGTCCCAATGCATTTCGGGAAAAAATCCCTTCGTCAGGGAATCTAAAATACAAAAATGTCAAACACCACCATCAACATAATTGTCACACACCTCCCTTGCATGTAAACTTACATTAATCGATTTTGTACTCAATGTCTTAAGCCTGTATATGCTGCCTTCAAAACAATTCACAGTGACCAACTGTTTTTCTCTTAGTTACATATTCAATAACTCACATTTTTAAATGCACCCGAATTAATTAATACCAACTCATGTTTGTAGTTGCAACCCCCATGCCTCCTTTACTCCCTCCACCCCAGAATACTCAAAACACTGCCGCTGCATCTCCTTTATCATAATGGTCAGACATAGGCTTACCGTGACATATACTAAACAGTATCCCTTCTCAAAAAAACAACATCACACGGTATCCCACTCATCATTGTGCGTTTGTCGCGTTAAAATTCCATGGGGTGCCGCAGCACAACCTCTGCAACTGTTCCGAGTTTACTGAATTTATAATCACTCCTCCTCCTCCCCCACAAGTACTTTACCACGTGTGTCTCCACAGCAACTACACTAAACAACGGACTTCCTATAGGTTGCGATAACCCTAGTGTTCAAGTACATTAGTCACAACTACATTCCCCACAATGCCTTTCTCTTTCCTTGTTAATCGTGAGTCAGCTCCCGGAAATCCGGAAATACTGACGAACACACCTTCGAGTCTTCACATCTTTTAAAGAGAAAACATGCAAGTTCGTAATGCAGGGTTTCAACAGTTCGATATTAACAAATGTTGACAAATATGCTTTCAATATTACTGACCATCTTGCAGTCAAAAATGTCTGTACAATTTAATATAATATGTTGATGGTGGATACACATCAGACTACTCGACTCCTGGACTAGTCATTGCAGTTCTTATGACCATTGTAACAATTTCATTTACGTTCTTCAAGTTTATTTGATGTTCGTACAAACTGATTAATCCTGTGTGCCATTTCATCTAGGTAGGCGGAATCATCATTCTATATGTTTCAATGGGTGATGAAATGCACTCTGGTGTACTCGTTGCTTATTCTGCTTGACTTCATCAAAATGTTAAAGGCGTGCAAGTTTGCTCCGCGCTCTGCCCAACTACGCTGCAGTCTAACTGGACACGAAGGAACCTGGTTGGGTTCCAACAAACTGCAACAGCCACGGCCATAATAGAATGAATCCAATCAGTCAAATTTTTCATTTTTAATCTTCATTTTCTCTTCAATTACTCCAATGCTTTTTCATTCATTTTAAGTGTATTTCAATTCATTTTATCCATCCTAATGCCATAAGAACATTTAATCAAAACGCAGGAGACGTCAAATATGTCCACATGTCACGATTTATTTAAAAATGTCCCAATGCATTTCGGGAAAAATCCCTTCGTCAGGGAATCTAAAATACAAAAATGGCAAACACCACCATCAACATAATTGTCACACACTCCCTTGCATGTAAACTTACATTAATCGATTTTGTACTCAATGTCTTAAGCCTGTATATGCTGCCTTCAAAACAATTCACAGTGACCAACTGTTTTTCTCTTAGTTACATATTCAATAACTCACATTTTTAAATGCACCCCGAATTAATTAATACCAACGCATGTTTGTTGTTGCAACCCCCCATGCCTCCTTTACTCCCTCCACCCCAGTATACTCAAAACACTGCCGCTGCATCTCCTTTATCCTATTTGGTCAGACATAGGCTTACTGTGACATATACTAAACAGTATCCCTTCTCAAAAAAACAACATCACACGGTGTCCCACTCGTCATTGTGCGTTTGTCGCGTTAAAATTCCATGAGGTGCCGCAGCACAACCTCTGCAACTGTTCCGAGTTTACTGAATTTATAATCACTCCTCCTCCTCCCCCCCAAGTACTTTACCACGTGTGTCTCCCACAGCAACTACACTAAACAACAGACTTCCTATAGGTTGCGATAACCCTAGTGTTCAAGTACATTAGTCACAACTACATTCCCCACAATGCCTTTCTCTTTCCTTGTTAATCGTGAGTCAGCTCCCCGAAAATCCAGAAATACTGACAAACACACCTTCGGGTCTTCACATCTTTTAAAGAGAAAACATGAAAGTTTGTAATGCAGGGTTTCAACAGTTCGATATTAACAAATGTTGACAAATATGCTTTCAATATTACTGACCATCTTGCAGTCAAAAAATGCCTGTTCAATTTAATATAATATGTTGATGGTGGATACACATCAGACTACTCGACTCCTGGACTAGTCATTGCAGTTCTTATGACCATTGTAACAATTTCATTTACGTTCTTCAAGTTTATTTAATGTTCGTACAAACTGATTAATCCTGGGTGCCATCTCATCGAGGTAGGCGGAAGCATTATTGTATATGTTTAAATGGGTGATGAAATGCACTCCGGTGTACTCGTTGCTTATTCTGCTTGACTTCATCAAAATGTTAAAGGCGTGCAAGTTTGCTCCGCGCTCCGCCCAACTACGCTGCAGTCTAACTGGACACGAAGGAACCTGGTTGGGTTCCAACAAACTGCACAGCCATGGCCATAATAGAATGAATCCAATCAATCAAATTTTTCATTAACAATGACGAGTGAGACACCGTGTGATAAAGTGGTAAAACGTGGTAAAGTACTTGTGGGGGAGGAGGTGAAGTGATTATAAATTCAGTAAACTCGGAACATTTGCAGAGGTTGTGCTGCGGCACCTCATGGAATTTTAACGCGACAAATGCACAATGACGAGTGGGACACCGTGTGATGTTATTTTTTTGAGAAGGGATACTGTTTAGTATATGTCACGGTAAGCCTATGTCTGACCATTATGATAAAGGAGATGCAGCGGCAGTGTTTTGAGTATTCTGGGGTGGAGGGAGTAAAGGAGGCATGGGGGGTTGCAACTATAAACATGAGTTGGTATTAATTAATTCGGGGTGCATTTAAAAATGTGAGTTATTGAATATGTAACTAAGAGAAAAACAGTTGGTCACTGTGAATTGTTTTGAAGGCAGCATATACAGGCTTAAGACATTGAGTACAAAATCGATTAATGTAAGTTTACATGCAAGGGAGGTGTGTGACAATTATGTTGATGGTGGTGTTTGCCATTTTTGTATTTTAGATTCCCCTGACGAAGGGATTTTTTCCCGAAATGCATTGGGACATTTTTAAATAAATCGTGACATGTGGACATATTTGACGTCTCCTGCGTTTTGATTAAATGTTCTTATGGCATTAGGATGGATAAAATGAATTGAAATACACTTAAAAATGAATGAAAAAGCATTGGAGTAATTGAAGAGAAAAATGAAGATTAAAAATGAAAAATTTGACTGATTGGATTCATTCTATTATGGCCGTGGCTGTGCAGTTTGTTGGAACCCAACCAGGTTCCTTCGTGTCCAGTTAGACTGCAGCGTAGTTGGGCAGAGCGCGGAGCAAACTTGCACGCCTTTAACATTTTGATGAAGTCAAGCAGAATAAGCAACGAGTACACCAGAGTGCATTTCATCACCCATTGAAACATATAGAATGATGATTCCGCCTACCTAGATGAAATGGCACACAGGATTAATCAGTTTGTACGAACATCAAATAAACTTGAAGAACGTAAATGAAATTGTTACAATGGTCATAAGAACTGCAATGACTAGTCCAGGAGTCGAGTAGTCTGATGTGTATCCACCATCAACATATTATATTAAATTGTACAGACATTTTTTGACTGCAAGATGGTCAGTAATATTGAAAGCATATTTGTCAACATTTGTTAATATCGAACTGTTGAAACCCTGCATTACGAACTTGCATGTTTTCTCTTTAAAAGATGTGAAGACCCGAAGGTGTGTTCGTCAGTATTTCCGGATTTCCGGGGAGCTGACTCACGATTAACAAGGAAAGAGAAAGGCATTGTGGGGAATGTAGTTGTGACTAATGTACTTGAACACTAGGGTTATCGCAACCTATAGGAAGTCCGTTGTTTAGTGTAGTTGCTGTGGGAGACACACGTGGTAAAGTACTTGTGGGGGAGGAGGAGGAGTGATTATAAATTCAGTAAACTCGGAACAGTTGCAGAGGTTGTGCTGCGGCACCCCATGGAATTTTAACGCGACAAACGCACAATGATGAGTGGGATACCGTGTGATGTTGTTTTTTGAGAAGGGATACTGTTTAGTATATGTCACGGTAAGCCTATGTCTGACCATTATGATAAAGGAGATGCAGCGGCAGTGTTTTGAGTATTCTGGGGTGGAGGGAGTAAAGGAGGCATGGGGGGTTGCAACTACAAACATGAGTTGGTATTAATTAATTCGGGGTGCATTTAAAAATGTGAGTTATTGAATATGTAACTAAGAGAAAAACAGTTGGTCACTGTGAATTGTTTTGAAGGCAGCATATACAGGCTTAAGACATTGAGTACAAAATCGATTAATGTAAGTTTACATGCAAGGGAGGTGTGTGACAATTATGTTGATGGTGGTGTTTGACATTTTTGTATTTTAGATTCCCCTGACGAAGGGATTTTTTCCCGAAATGCATTGGGACATTTTTAAATAAATCGTGACATGTGGACATATTTGACGTCTCCTGCGTCTTGATTAAATATTCTTATGGCATTAGGATGGATAAAATGAATTGAAATACACTTGAAAATGAATGAAAAAGCATTGGAGTAATTGAAGAGAAAATAAAGATTAAAAATGAAAAATTTGATTGATTGCATTCATTCTATTATGGCCGTGGCTGTGCAGTTTGTTGGAACCCAACCAGGCTCCTTCATGTCCAGTTAGACTGCAGCGTAGTTGGGCGGAGCGCGGAGCAAACTTGCACGCCTTTAACATTTTGATGAAGTCAAGCAGAATAAGCAACGAGTACACTGGAGTGCATTTCGTCACCCATTTAAACATATACAATGATGCTTCTGCCTACCTCGATGAGATGGCACTCAGGATTAATCAGTTTGTACGAACATTAAATAAACTTGAAGAACGTAAATGAAATTGTTACAATGGTCATAAGAACTGCAATGACTAGTCCAGGAGTCGAGTAGTCTGATGTGTATCCACCATCAACATATTATATTAAATTGAACAGGCATTTTTTGACTGCAAGATGGTCAGTAATATTGAAAGCATATTTGTCAACATTTGTTAATATCGAACTGTTGAAACCCTGCATTACGAACTTGCATGTTTTCTCTTTAAAAGATGTGAAGACCCGAAGGTGTGTTCGTCAGTATTTCCAGATTTCCGGGGAGCTGACTCACGATTAACAAGGAAAGAGAAAGGCATTGTGGGGAATGTAGTTGTGACTAATGTACTTGAACAATAGGGTTATCGCAACCTATAGGAAGTCCGTTGTTTAGTGTAATTGCTGTGGGAGACACACGTGGTAAAGTACTTGTGGGGGAGGAGGAGGAGTGATTATAAATTCAGTAAACTCGGAACAGTTGCAGAGGTTGTGCTGCAGCACCTCATGTAATTTTAACGCAACAAATGCACAATGACGAGTGGGACACCGTGTGATGTTGTTTTTTTGAGAAGGGATACTGTTTAGTATATGTCACAGTAAGCCTATGTCTGACCATTATGATAAAGGAGATGCAGCGGCAGTGTTTTGAGTATACTGGGGTGGAGGGAGCAAAGGAGGCATGGGGGTTGCAACTACAAACATGCATTGCTATTATTTAATTCGGGGTGCATTTAAAAACGTGAGTTATTGAATATGTAACTAAGAGAAAAACAGTTGGTCACTGTGAATTGTTTTGAAGGCAGCATGTACAGGCTTAAGACATTGAGTACAAAATCGATTAATGTAAGTTTACATGCAAGGGAGGTGTGTGACAATTATGTTGATGGTGGTGTTTGCCATTTTTGTATTTTAGATTTCCCTGACGAAGGGATTTTTTCCCGAAATGCATTGGGGCATTTTTAAATAAATCGTGACATGTGGACATATTTGACGTATCCTGCGTTTTGATTAAATCTTCTTATGGCATTAGGATGGATAAAATGAATTGAAATACACTTGAAAATGAATGAAAAAGCATTGGAGTAATTGAAGAGAAAAATGAAGATTAAAAATGAAAAATTTGATTGATTGGATTCATTCTATTATGGCCGTGGCTGTGCAGTTTGTTGGAACCCAACCAGGTTCCTTCGTGTCCAGTTAGACTGCAGCGTAGTTGGGCGGAGCGCGGAGCAAACTTGCACGCCTTTAACATTTTCATGAAGTCAAGCAGAATAAGCAACGAGTTCACCGGAGTGCATTTCATCACCCATTTAAACAAGTATCTATGTATCTACATGATCTAGACAATCCTGGAAGGAGATGGAAGAGAAAAAGTTTGCCCCGGACCAAATTTTCAATATCTTACTGAGACGCCAAGAGATCAGAGGCAAGCTATCTAATCTGAAGCATTCCAAGTCTGACACTGGCGAAGAAAAGCTTTTTCAAGGTGCTGATTAGTGGATTCCCAAAGAAGATGATCTAATCCCCCCAAAAACCTTTATAAACAAGTATTTGCGCCATCTTATTGACTATCTGTTTCAGTTCTTGGGGTAGATAGTACATGAACTGTAATCCTGCTCTGTTCCCCAGTTCAGAGAAAAACTGGAAGGTGTCAGTCACTCACAGCAAGAAGTACAATGTGGCTGATTCTGTGTAGCAGACCACCTCTGGCATCAAGAAGCCTTCAGAGTAGAGCTTTGCGTCCACTACTTACTCTAAAAGAACTACCCCAAGAAGTATACAGCGATAGTGAGAGCCTGAGTCCAAATACTGGATTACCAAGCCTGCTTTGTCTCCGGCTTTATGCCAAGTAATAGATTCCATGTAGGGATCTGATGCTGACGCGTCTACAGTTACAATAATTCCAACTAGTGCTCTGGTTTACTATGAGCCACTGAGAGTGCTGCCTTGTGTTGAAATTAGGGGTGGGTGGATTTGGGGGTGTTTCAATCCATGGAATTCCGCAGAACTACATTAAAATTACATGAGAGTCCAAAGAACACTCTGAAGGTGCAGAGTGGGCACCGCAATGTGCAGTGTATACCCCTCGGTGCCCTTAAATAAGCTAAATTGTGCATTACAAATATAAGAATTAAGCCACTTACACCTTATTAATTATAGTTCGAATGGAAGAAAGACTATTTTCTGGGGCAGAAAAGCCATCTATCACATGGCTCCTGCATGGAGTAATATATCTTCCCACTACTACTTTCCATTTTCATGAATATCAAAAGTATAAATCCTTGAGTTGGCATGAAAAAATGTACAATTCCTTCCTACATCGTACTTGGGAGCTACCCATCGAGCTCCCATGTCTAACTCAAAACAATACTGCATTTATAAGGGTATCTGGCTGCATGGGCCCTCTAGGTCATTCACTCCTGTGTGATCCCATTACTTTACATGGAATTTTGATCCTTTAAAGCCAGGTTTGAGTTGTACATTATCAGTTGCACCTGTTCTATCTATTATCCCAGGTCATCATGCACTCTTGAACAATGGTTCCTATTTATTGCTGACTAAAGGAAGTTGTAGTGGAATGGCATAAGGCAAACACCATTTGCTAACTGTATTAAAAGGGATGCAATATTGTGGAATAACCCTGTATCATCACCTCACAGTGTGACTGAGAGTGTCCTTTAGCCTCAAATAGACATAGGCAATATGTTTTGATAAGCTCAGTAAGCTTGTTGCTATTTTGATACAAAAAGATGTCCCTTTGAACTCAGCAGCATAAACATTTGATTTGCAAACAGCCTGTTCTGCTTTAGAGATTCAGATACTTTTACAGACTGAATGAATGAATGAATATAAGCTTTATAGAGCGCAAACTTAGCCCAGGGGCGTCAAGGCGCTGCGGAAAGAGGTCAAGAGAGCTAAGGTGCACATATGTACAAGGCTTACAGAGTAGAGAGAGTAAAAATCCAAGTCTTCAAGGCTCTACGAAAGAGAGAGTGAGAATCCAGAACCGAAATAGAGAGAGGAAGGGAATTCCAATGTATAGCCGCAGAAACAGGGAAGGCTCTGCCTCCCCACCTAGCTTTCCTAAAACTTGGGACTGTCAGCAAGTTCTTGCTGGCTGATCTTAACTGCTTGGTGGGGACATATCTCTGAAATAGTTTCTTATTGCCTTCTGATCCTGTATTGTAGAAAGCCTTATGAACCAGGCAGAGGGCTTAGAATACAATTCTCCGATCAAGCGGAAGCCAGTGCAGATTCCTGATAGTGGCCGAGACTGAGTGATATTTGGGAAAACCCATCACCAGCCTGGCAGCAGCATTCTGCACTAGCTGAACTCGATGCACAAGCCCCTTATTAATACCCAAATAAAAGGCATTACAATAGTCTAATCTTGACAACACAAGGGCCACAATGGCCTGTTTTAGGGCGGAAAAGGAAAGAAATTGGGAGATCTTCCTGAGAATCCTTATCATCCCAAAGCAGGTAGAAACTGTCCTATTGATTTTGGGGCCCAAAGAAAGGGAGTTGTCAATTATGATGCCCAAATTTTTGGCACTGAGGCCAGGGCGGGGGCAAGGACCAAGCGTGTCCGGCCACCAAGCGTCCGACTAAATGTCCTGATGGTTTCCAAAAATTAAAACCTCAGTTTTTTCCCCATTGAGTCTTAAATAGTTCTCTACCATCCAGGCAGCCACTGCCTGCATACAGTTTTTAAAATTCGCCGCTGATGCTTCCACACTTTCAGTGATAGAGACCATAATTTGAGTGTCATCAGCATAAGATAACACTTCTAACCCAAAAGATCTTACCACCCTGGCGAGAGGGGTTACATAAATATTAAAAAGGGTAGGACTCAATGAGGACCCCTGAGGAACTCCACAGAACAACTGATTGGAAGCTGAGTAGAATTGACCCATCTTGACCCTTTGCGACCGGTCCATAAGAAATGAGGTGAGCAGATTCAGGGCAAGGCCCTTAATCCCAATTTCCCTCAGCCTACCAACCAATCTTAGGGGAGAGATAGTATCGAAGGCCGCTGTAAGGTCCAGAAGGATAAGCAAAGTCCTGTGACCGGCATTAACATGACTTCTGATGTTGTTAAGTACAGAGGTTAATGCCGTCTCAGTACTATGCTCACCCCTGAACCCATGCTGTGAGCCATCGAGCAATTGATGTTCCTCCAAGAACGCGCTGAGATGGAAGTTCAGATGCTTTTCCAAGATTTTTGCTGGGACAGGTAATAGGGAAATGGGACGGTAATTTTTTAGTTCAGCTGGATCCAGAGAGGGCTTTTTAGGAGGGGTTTAACCACCGCAGTTTTCCACGCGATGGGATACTTCCCAGATGTAATGACAGTATTAAGAAGTGTGGTCAGATAAGGAACAATGACCTCTCTTCCTAACTTCAGAATTTTCAAAGGGCAGGGCTCCAGCGGGGAACCAGACTTGATTCCATTTAACATCCGCTCTGTATCCTCTTGCAAAAGAGGGGGGAAGGACCAAAAATAACCTTCTTCCCCCGGTGCTGCACAATGATCCCCAACCGGGGAATCCAGTGGAGGATCTATACTGGACCCTCCAGCATTGAGGATCTCCAGGGAGGAGTGTATTTCCTTGATTTTAGCTTGAAAAAAGCACGCCATTTTGTCACAAAGACCCTGTGAAACGTCAGTACAAGCAATGGCTGAGGGGGTCAGAAGAGAGTTAATCACGGTAAAAAGTTCCCTTGGAGACTTTAGGGATTCTGTCATCTTTAAATAAAATAATCCCTTTTCCTCAGTGATGGCCGTTTTACACTCTCTCAATCTAAGCTTGGGCAGATCTCTTTCGGCAGGTTTAAGCTCGCGGCGCCTTTTCCTTTCCTGGAGTCGGCATCCCTGTCTAAGCTTTCTCAGTCTCTCTGAGAACTAAGGAGCCGAGGGCCGTTTTCTAGCCGTATAGTGCTCTTTAAGTGGGGCAAGGGATTCCAAAGCTGCCAAAATCCAGTCAGAGAAGTCTGAATAGGCTGAATTAACGTCCGGATGGGAGGGCTGTACATAATCCCTAAGTATGTTAAGAAGGGCCTCCTTATTAATAAGGCTGAGGTTTCTCTTCAACTCCACCCTATTCTTGATATTGGGACCTAAATGAACGGCTCCAATTTGCAGCAGAAATGGAATGGCATAATGATCGGACCAAGAGAGTTGAATCGGTTCCTCCACTTTAATCCGCAGGTCATTAGAAAAGATGCCATACAGAGTATGTCCTGCTATATGAGTGGGACTCATAACCAGCTGTGAGAGGCCACAGGAATCCATAGTTTCTAGGAATGCTTGCATCTCAGTACACAGCGTCTTCTCTAGGTGATAATTAAAATCACCCAGGAGAGTAATGTTAGATCTAGCCAGATAGAGCTCTATTAGATTGCTAAAATCCTGATTGAACATTGTTCTAGGTCCAGGAGACCGATAGGTCACTACTCCAATAAAGCTTTCAGTAGGGAGGACCTTCAGAGAGAAGTATAAGGCCTGATAGGGATCTGAGGGGGTGGTAAGTGGCTGAGTAAAGCAAGAATAGGTGTCTTTATACAAAATTCCTAGACCTCTACCTATCCTCCCTTCCCTATCAAATCTAGAAAGAGCATAGACGGAGGGGATAGCCTCCAGCAGGTCAGGCCCAGAGCAATCTCTGGCCCAGGTTTCAGTAATAAATACCCAGTCAGGCTTCCGAAGGGACACAAAATCCCTAAATCTACCTTATTCTTAATCAACGATCAGTATCCTACTCATTTTGCAGACTTTGTACACATTATCTTCAACTCGTCAAGCACAACTGGCATTGTGCACTCCTTTCAAACTATCGTCTCAGCATTGTGACTGGATTTGAAGATGTTTTCGGACTGACTCCATTGTTTTTCACTCCATATTTTCAAAGTTTGTTTGGCAGATTCCCTACAATCCTTTATTTGATGTGCTGCATTCTTCTAGCAAACAACGTGTACCATTCACGTAAATGAAATGGAGTACACCTTGGCAGCTGAATAGAAATGCAGAGAGACCCTAGCCTTCCACCTGGGGCATGATTGGCTCTCATTACTAAGTGAGCACTGGACTATGTCATTTCGTAAAATTGATGCATTTCAAGTGTGACCCATCTTTTGGTCCATGAGATGTATGCAGGAATCCATCATATAGCTGCTTCTGGAAATGCCTTTGGCATCCATTAACATCAAACAACTTCTGATGTTATTCAAGTTGCACCAAACCTATTGCAGATCAATGCACCTGTCACTTGTGAAGAATGCTCAGTGTGATGGACTGTTCTCAACACTCAAATAATCTACTGCTACAGAAATAAAAAATGAAACAATCTACCACTTCTAAATGCTATGGAACTAGAGGATCTGTTCTAATGTGTTTGTCCAGCTCTTTCAATGGCAGTTTATGCCAAGTCAAAAAGCTGAATCATCACATTGACCATGCCTATGGAATTACTCCATGTGTTGCTACAAAGTCTCCTGGGAAATACGGAGACTTTACAACGCCCTCATCAATTGGGGAAAACATAAATAAACCCATATTATCTTTAACCGCAAGGGAAGAGATGAAGTCTGGATTAAAGAAAGTATTTTTGGACAGTTTTGTACCTTTGCATTAATTAGAAACCAAAGCGAATGCCTGGTTTTCTCTTCTATCAAACATATTTTTTTCAATTCTATCATACTTCATATACATTTATATTTACATTTTACTGGACAGTTAGTCAAGGCTTTTACAAATATCACATTTAATGCATTTCATTTGTTCAACTTTTTATATTTTAGGGATTTTTGTTTACTTTATTAGATATGTGTCTATATAGTGTCAATGTTAAATTGCACAGGACTCAAAATTAGTAATTCCAGATTGTGGATTGTTCACAACAATCCCAAACACAGCCTGCACATCTTTAGCTTAACATTTCATGGTCATGTTAATGACTGCTCATTTCTTGTTTATTGTTTTCAGTGACATGTGCCATAGTTCTGACATTGATCCCTGCTGTATAGGTTTCAAGGTTTTATTAATGGCTACTTAAAATCAACATGTGGGCAGAGCTGACACCTTTTATGTTCTGATAGCTTAGTCTGTTAACAATCTTGTGTCTCCACAACCCATTTTATTTTGTAAATATGATAGAAAATCAGTGGTCAAACCCTACATAAAGTCCAGGATTTGACCATTGATTAGGGAAGGTCTGCACAGAGGTCGCATCAGATTTCTGATCAGCCATTCTCATTCGGAGAGTTGATTCTGGAAGCCTGTCAGAGTATACGCCTTAGCCTGGAGCACATTTATTCCCTTTGCAGAGCTCTGATAGCAAACTGTGGTATTAGCTGTCAATAGGTATGATGTGCGATCATCCGTAGGAAACGTGAGAGGCAAGTTTGATATTAATTGCTATGAATAAAGTATATTGTAGTGCTTAGGAATAGCTAGAGATTTTGAAATACTTTTTTTTCTTCCCACTTATGACATGCATAATTGCTTGCATATTTTTATTCTGTATGGTTACTGTGGACATTTCAAGTACTAGATTAAGACTGTTAAAAACCCTGTTGGTCCTAATACTACTCAATAGTCTTCCTTGTGTTGTTTGAGAGCGACCAATAAGTAACCAGATATCACTGCCTGTGCAGAACTGCTTGGTGAGTTACTGATCAGCCTGCAGCTCGAGTGGTATTTCTTCCTCATCTTGGTGCACTCAACTAAGGATCACCAAACTCGTGGAGGCATGGCGGGAACTACCACACTAGCGATCCGACTGCTGCATTACGAGTGCAGCAGTCCCGTCGCCAGGGATCCGTGATCCCTCAGCGGTGGCACAGTGGTCTGGGGCAGCAATGTGCTGATGGTGCCACTGTGGCACCCCAAGCATATTATGACTTTCGAGACCTCTGTACTTTTCATGGCAGAGAGCCCGCCATGAAAAGTGTGGCGATCAGGAAAGTAAGGGGGCCCTCCATGGTCCCCAGGGGTGCTAGCGCATGGGGTGCATGCAGGAGGGCACGATCTGTGCCCCCTTGTCTGCATGCACACCTATTCCTACAGGGCATGGACTGAACAGTCCATGCCATGCAGGAACAGGCTTTGCCGCTCTCTTGGTACTACAGTTCTAAGGCTCATACATGAGAACTGCACCACCACAGGACCACCACAGGACCGCCAAAGCAGCGCCCTCCAGAGCACAAGGATACTTGCAATCTGGCGGGCAGTCAAGTTTATGGCCTGATGAAGAGTTTGGCAGTGTGGTAGCGGGCCGCCATGCCAACACTCAGCTCCCACACTGCCAAACTCATAATCAGGCCCTAAGTTGTGCCCTTGTAGGTAAGAAATCCAAACTCTACAGATGTGGGAAAGCACAGAATTTGAATCATCCTGTCACTCTTAGTATGATGTCATCAGGTGCAGAAACCTCGACATGAAACAAGGAAAAGAGGAACACAGCCAACCCAAACAGTCTACTTGCTCCCAATAGGTCCCTTGAGGTGGGATTGGCACAAAGAAAACAACAAACACAACAACCCCAATCAAGTCTATCTTCAACAAGGAGCCACTGGGCGACCAACCCGTGATCTAATCATTTTATATAATGGGAAGCTGGATCAAATGTTAGTTCCCTTTTTCTGTGGTGGAGGGGAGTTTGTGGAGACCCTCTGTCCAAAATGGAAGGTTCCTAGTCTGACCCATTTTTCAATTTTTGCTGTGCCAGTGCTGTACTATCAGGTGCTGGAATTGGTTGATGAAGCAACAAAGGAGAGTGATCGTCAGTCCATCCATCTCACAACAGACATGTGTAACAATTGTCAAGCCACAAATTACTTGTGCAAGAATGGGTCATCTTCAAGGGGGTTGGGCAAAGGCTACCAGTTGGTCTCACCATTCTTCATGCTTTTCAAGGCATTCATCAATATGCAACATTTTCTGTGTTTTACATAACAGAGCCAACATTCTGTAAACAACTAGGCCTGGGTGGTGAACTTCGCTCCGTTCGCGGAGTTTGCGGAGTTTTCTGCACTCTGCACTCCGCGGAGCTCGCGGAATGCAGAAAACTCCACTTCGCGATGTGCAGCAGAGTTTTTTCCGTGCTCGCGATTGCAAACGGTAAGTTCGCGATCGCGAACGGTAATTTCGGAAGCACGATGCTGCCGCTCGGGTAGAATTTCTACCCGAGCGGCAGGAATACCAGCAAAAACTGCAGTTCGCACTGCACTCTGCCACTCGCGGAACTTTGCGGAGTTTTTTTGTAACTTTGCGGAGTTCCGCATAGCAAAACTCCGTGAACTACGCCCAGGCCTAGAAACAACTAGTACCAAAGTCTATGAATACCTTCATCCCAAGGGTCTTAGCACTGTTGTTGCTACTGGCAATGGCAGTAACACTTTCAAAGCCATTCCAGGAATTAATTCAGGTAACTCAAAAGATCAAATGTCAACTACTATGACAAAATAGTGAAATATTACAGTCAGACAATCACTAACAGGGTGTAGCCTAATGCATGAAAAAGAAAACAAAAAAGAGTGCAGCCAAGGACAAGAGAAAGCAAAAATGGAAAGGACTTATGGAAATGGG
This sequence comes from Calotriton arnoldi, assembly GCA_963921515.1. Classification (NCBI taxonomy): domain Eukaryota; kingdom Metazoa; phylum Chordata; class Amphibia; order Caudata; family Salamandridae; genus Calotriton; species Calotriton arnoldi. The sequence continues at coordinate 56,668 of CAWUFW010023157.1, read as the reverse complement.
TGATCATGACCAGACTTCAGTTGCTCCACGCAGCCCGCAAATGGCGCCCATATCTTTCTGAGCCGAGCCCTTTGACCATCATTGTCAATGATCAGGCTCTTCAGAAGGCCTATATTGATAAATTCATGCCACCAAAGCATAGCATTGGGATCCTAACCCAATAACCAATGTTAAGCCAAAATAAATCGAGCTAGGGAGATAGCAAAGAAAACAATGCCACCTACATGAACGGGTATCTGAGGTGAATGGCCTAATATGATTAATTTGTGGTACCACCTTACAATAGGTGGGCAGAGCATATTCAACTTACCGAGTACTGTCTGACAATAGTGGAAAATGGCAAGACAGGTGGCAAAAATATGAACAGAATCAGCCCGGTCAGCAGAACAAGGGAAACACTTGGAGTCCTCCCTTAGAGTCACAATAAATAAATGATATGGGGTTTATCTAAAATCGTTAATGAATTTAAACTGATTGGTTTTAACCCAAGAGACATTCTAAACTGTGTTTGAGAAGACATTCATACTTCTCATTTCATCTGGTATTACTTGAACGCCATGATGTCTACTCCACTTTTCGACTAAAGTCTGAAAAATATAAAACCGATGTTGGATCGCCGCCACCAGAATCATCGGATACCCATGACTAATGCCATTCTTAGGTGTGCCCTGCCACAGATATTGGAGAAAGGCATTAGCAGGGCAATCAATGTCTTCCGCTTTCAAACCCATGATACAATGCCAGATTTGAAGGCAGCGGGAAAAAACGATTGAGGAAGAGAAAATGACTGGGACAGTGTCTAAAACAAGATGAGCCAATCGCCGTCAAAGAAAGAGCCCAAAGTAGATAAGTTAGACTCCTGCCAGCAGCTAATGAAAGTGTCATGGAGTTGACAGGGAGAATTGGGATTTTATAACCCACATAAGAATACAGATTAAATAATGTAATCCCCGAAATCCATGTTTTTAGAAAGGCCAAAATAGAGTAGAAGATCCAAAGTGTCTTGAATAGAGTCCACTTGAAATAGGCAGTATCGATAATACAAGAATGTGGGGGGGATATCAGCTCCCATAGGAAGATATTCTGGGAACACACCTCCTAGGTTCCAAGGTTCACACCCCAATACTTTGCTGAGTTGGGACATGAATGCTCCTAAAATGTTGACCCAAAGGTCTGGTAGCGAAAGTCCATCCACCATGCTTAGCAGCTGCAACATCCCTATGTTTACCCTAGGCTTCTTGTACCCTCAAATGAATTTCTGCCAGATTGCTTCTATCTGTGGAAAAAAACTTTTATAAGATACAAGGGTATACACCAAAAAAGGTATACGTAGCGAGGAAGAATGATCATTTTAATTAAGTTGCATCATCCGATTAGGCCTATATGTAAACAATGCCATTTACTAAATATCTCCTGAGTTTTACTGGGTACTGTGCCATAGTTGAGATCAATTACATGCTCCATTTTCAGGGAGACTTTGACGCCCAAGTAGGTTACCGATTTGTACCATTGTCTATCATTCCCAGAAGAAGCAGTGTTAGCTAAAACCAAAGTCTTTTCAAGGTTATGTTTATACCCAGACAGAGCCCCATAGCCATTTGCCATTCTTTCAATAGCAGCTGAGAAATCCTCCGGGGCAGAGGTCAATATAGTAATATCAAACGCATAGGTGAGCACTATGAACTCTAGTTGATGGATCTGCAACAAAGCGATGACCCTTGAGCCCTTTGGGCCTTGAATGTAGGGTTTCTATATAAAACGCAAAGAGGAAAGTGGACATCTCTATTGGTAGCCACAATTGATCTGAATATGGTTAGCGGAAGAACCTGAACATATACCTCTAGCCCTAAGATTTTTGTAAAGCTGCTGAGCCCGAGCGATGAAATGCAGTCCAAGCCCTGAAGTGACCATAGTGGCCCAGAGAAAAGGCCATGAAATCCGGTCGAAGTCTTTTTCAGTGTCTAACATTATTACTCTGACCGGATTTCCTTGAGCGCAAACAACCTCTAGAGCAGTGATAACCGTATTAGCATAGACAGTAGTATCCAGCCCTGGAACAAAGCCATGTTGATTCTCGTCGACTAAATGAGAGATGACCGTTGCAAGCCTGTTAGCTAAAATCCGGGTATAAATCTTGGAATCAGCATTGATCAGCAGAATCGGCGGATATGAGCCACAGTGAGAGGGATCTTTCTTTTTATGGGGAGATGACAATATTGGTCTCTGTCCAGGACCCCGGAACCTGTCCAGTGGAATCAAAAGAGTTAAATAAATCCCAGAGGACTGGCACAACACGATGCAACAGTCTGATGTAAATTTTCAGTGGAAGATGGTCAGGGCCACAGGGCTTGCCTCGTGCCAATTGGCCAATAGTGGCTTCAACCTCCAAAGTCAATATTTGACCTTCTAGCCTATGCTGTTGTACCAGAGACAATTTCTGATAATGGTAAGTCCGAAGAAACTGAACAGTTTGGTCCATGGAGGGGGCTAATTCCTCATCATGCAGTTTCTGTTAAAAACAGTGAAACTCTTCACAGATAAGGTTATTATTGGTCAATATATCCCCATGAGGGTTCTTAATATCAAAGATAACTGAAGCATTGGTTCTGTCACTGACCCAGAAAGATAAAACTTGGCCCATTTCCTTGGATTCCTTAAGAGAGGCTTGGGCAATTATAAACTGATCCATCAAGGGAGCAAAGGATTTCAATCTTGAGCAATTGCAGATCTAACCATACAAGAGTCTAGATGGATAAGAGTGAGTCGAGCATTAGCATCAAACTGAGCAGCTTGCTTCCTACTAAAGGGAGAGAAATGTATAGTGTCACCTCTACAAAACGCTTTGAAAGCACCCCAAATTCATTTGGATTCATTGTCCCTAGAGTGAATAAAACATCCTCTAAGAGAAGTTTCCCATCGAGCGTCCAGGGACATGATTTTAAATTTAATAGCGAACCCTCGCCCTGAATGAAAAGAGGCACGGAGTTGTGGCCTGATATTATCCTAGGCTTTGGGGAGATGCTAAGATGAGACATTAGAGCACTGCTAGCAAGAAATAATCTATCTGAGATAAATATTTAGGAGAATCTGAGAAGTATGTAAACCTCTGCTCTTTCATCCGAGAATGTCACCTAACATCCACCAGAGCATAGGATTCCATCAATTGGAGCAGCGCAGCCCTGGCCAACTTCTTTGAGCTATAGGTTGTGACCAGAGAGGTGTTGAGCCACTGACCATGATGGGAAGAGTCAACCTGTGGATTAAGAATAACATTGAAGTCACCACAAATTATCAGTGGTTCCGGCCATTGATGTAGCTCTGAGAGAAGGCTATTAAAAGCTATTAAACCTGGTTATTGCTCAGGGCGGAACCAGAAGGGAATGCTGGCCCCTCTTTACTTGCAGGGGTCTCGCTACCAACTGTGGCGGAATTCCTCCTGCTGCCAATGCCAGCATCCCCATTTCCGTGCAGGTTTTTCCTTCCTTTGCCTCCTTTGCTTTCTGACATTATGTACTCAAAGCTTTAAGTCAGCTGGAAGCCACAGCCTGTTCAATATTTACCTAGAAGTGCTGGAAGCAAATCCGCCAAGTCTGTCAGCTGGTGCTAACGCCTAACAACAAGATTGCCCCAGGAAGTCCCGCCCAGTGGGCTGGGTAGGTGGGGTGGGCTCAGCTCTCTGGTCTATCTGGAGGTCCTGAAGGATGACTCCTTCCGGAGCATCGGAAAAGGAAACGCTGCACCTTTGTCCGATGGTATGGTCCAGATTCTGAACTAGTTCTGACCCGATGCAGCCCCCGCCCACACTGGGTCCACCAATAGAATGGCAGCAAAACTGCAGGCTGGGCTAGGTCAGCATCCGCTTTGGCAATAGCACAGATGGATTCACAGAAGAAAGGACAGGTGGGACAAAACGTTCTTCCACTCATTCTCAGAGCATTTCACGTCCGAAAATGGGGTGGTCTCGGCAATCCCTGCAGCCAAAAATCATATCTCGAGTCCTCAGTCTGCGGTCGCTGTGCAGCTAGTGCTGTTACACCATCTTGCCTGACTCACATACAAGACTACTTTGATGACCAAATGGAAGTCCACTTGTATCAAGAGCCATTAATCTAGTAGCATATGAAAAGAGGAACAGTGGCTGACTATATAGTATCTAGCATGTCCTATAGCCAGTGCAGCCTCAGAATGGGTGTTCACTGTAGTTTGGCAATTGTCATGGTGAAAAGGACAAATCCTCCTCCTCAAAACATAGAAATACTGAAGAAGATTAGGACAAATAAACATTTCATACACAAAAAGTATAAGGCTCAAAAAAAGTCAGCAGTGATTGGGGGTATTTTTTAGACATCACAACTGTGGTGAGTCATCATCTTCCAGGTGACCTCTCTAAATTTGAAGAGGAACTCTACCTTCCATATTAAAAAAAAACCCAAAAAACCAATAACACAACACAAATGACTGCTGTAAAAAATAAACTGATTTCTTTTTTATAGATGGTGTGTGGCTTATGCAAATAACCTTAACTGGACCATTGTGCATGGCACAGATATGCAATCAAGGGGAAGACAGCCTGTCCTATCTTTTTATTTGTGGAGGACTCTTCACAACTGCAGATTCTCTGCAGTCATAAAATTACTATTAGCAAATTAGGCACGCATTTACTGAATACCAAAAATATAGTAAACTTAAACAAAAGTGTAAGTTTACCATTTTTAATCAGGCCCACCATACCTAAATAGTTTTGTATATATGCAAATGCATGTGCATATATTTTAAATATCCCCAGTGTGTGAAGGTAAACATCTTAAACCACAAACCCTGCCTGCTAAATGTTATACCATCCCACATTGCTTCTTTATATATGACTTAAACATACTCTACAGTGTAATTGTGCTGCATAAGAAAAGCACATTTTAGAGTGAATGTATTTAACTTATTTACAATCAGCTTTGCATTTAAAATTTCACTAGTAATAATGCACATTACTGCATAAAATACATTTTAAAAGTTACCACATTACCCCAAAAGAAACACATACTTCTCAAAATATTAACAGACATGCCTGCACTCTCTGGCAAAAAATACTAAATCGTTGATGTTCAAATGCTCCAAATCTTTTTGAATAGTTCTAAAATCAATTAATCAATCATGTATATAAAAAACACAAAACAAGTGACATGTATTATTGTACTAAGTTGCCTACTCTGTGTCAGTCTCATGGTTTAAACATGTCACCAGAACTTTACAATCACAATATAGGGGCCGATTCCGATTCGGGCCGGAAATCGTACCGACCGACTCGGAGCCGGTATAAATACCGACTGACACGTACCGGTGCAGCCCGACCCGCAAAGTACGATGAAAAGCGTGCTAAATCCGACCGACTCGTACGGAACACAAGCCGAACGACCGAGCCGCGCGGAAAACAGCCATCCGGCCGGAAAAGCACGCGAAACGAACCGACCGACACGCACCAGGAAGAATCCCGAACGAAACGTACCCGCGAACGTCAACCCGCCAAGTACGATGCAACGCGTGGAAAACACGACCGAGTCGCACGGAGCCCAAGCCGCACGACCGACACGCATTCAAAACTGCGAGCCGAAGCAAATCAAAACCCCGCGACCGACGCGTACGCAGCACAGAAAACAGCACAAACACAGCGTGAACGAATAGGAGAGACTCGCACGAGACAACTGGAGGGTCCGACTCGGTCACAAGAACGTCTCCTACATGCACAAAAAGAACCAAGGGAAAAAAAGACACAAAAAAAGGCCAAACAAGCTATCACAAAGCAAATAAATACTGGGGGGGGAAACAGGGAACAAAGACACACCCACAACTCCACCCATATAAAGGACACAAATCCCTACCAAGATCCTTTGCAAATTCAAATTACCTGCCAGCACTCAACACCAACAGACAGCAACCACACACACACTCACAGCTCATCCATCACACAAGCCACACACCAGCAGCACCACAACAAATAGCACCCTCACATACACCCAGCAAAACACACACTCACACACCCTCACTTGCACACCAACACACACATCACTCACCAGCACCACCCAACACCATGCCCCCAAAGAAGAATCACAAGCACCTAGATAGTGAATTGGAAGTCCTGGTAGATGAGATCCTCAGGGTAGAGCCACAGCTGTTTGGCACATTGGTCCAACAGACACCCATGGCGCAGAAAACCAAGATGTGGGAGAGGATCATCGACAGGGTGAACGCACAATCACCATGTTTGCGCACAAAGGTAGACATCCAGAACAGGTGGTATGATGTGCGCAGGAGGGTCAAGGAGCTGTTGAAGAAGGACTACATCTTGAGCCAACATACCGGCAGTGGCCCTCCTGCCAAACCAGTATACCTCAGGCCCTGGGAGGAGAAGGTGCGGGCCATCCTACCACCAGTGAGCGTCTATGGACTAGAAAACATCCCAGAGCCTGGTGAGTACACAACTAATGTACACAATATTGTGCCACAATACACACACATCACTGTCAAGGGAGAGTCAAACCATGCACCCTTAGCAAATACACACCAACCAAAACAGATCATCCCAAAATGTGTATGTCAGCCAGATAAACACAATACATGCCAGCTCATAGTGAAATGTAACTGTGTCATCACATGTACAAACCTAACAACAAATACAGCTAGGCAGTGGCACAAATATAACCAACAAACACAGTCAGACATGTAGCCACCACCACAACACCACCTCACAGGGAAGCTCACTGAAAGGAAGGAATACTGTGTATGCTGGGCAAGTCAGTGCAGCCAATAGCATCATGGGAGTCGTAGTCACAGAAATTGCCCACCCTCACAATGCGCACATCAACACCACCATGAACCATGCACACATCACAGGCAGTGCAAAACAACTGACAAGATGGCTGACACTGGCAACTGCTGTGGGGAGCACAAGGCCCTGCTGGCAACTGTGCACCAACAAACAGCACAACACCACTGCCTGACATCCTGAAAGCCAACTTGCACTCTCTGCAATGCAAGCACGTTGCATGGTGGGATATCTGGCTGGGTGGGAAGGAGGACTCACAGCACTGACCATAGTTACAAGCAGCTCACCTCACACACCCCCTCAACACAAACTCCACATAACCCACCTGGGAGAATGCAATGCCTCACATACCAAATGAAGATCCCACAAAGAACCACCACCCTGGGTAATGCTGTGTGAAGCACAGGGACACACCTGGGACTTGTAGCCAAACAAACGCAAGGACAACACAGTCAGCCTTCCTGTCAGCACAGGCACACTACCCCACAGGGAAGCAGAGTCAAAAGGAAGGAAGTACGGGCATGCTGGGAAGGGAGGTGGAGGCAATAGCATGATGGGAGTGGGAGTCACAGCTCAACATCCCCCCCCCCATGGCCCAGCAAGCTCACACTGAAGCAGGCACACCTCACAGAGAGTGTAAAGCCCCATCAAAGATGTCTGACACTGGTGCTCTGTTGTGGGGAATACAAGGCCATGCTGGGAACTGGACAACAACCAACAGCAGGACACCACTGTCAGCCATCTTGCCATTGCTGTCACACCCACACACAGTGAAGTACACTCAAAAGGAAGGAAGTATGGGCATGCTGGGAAGGGGGGTGCAGGCAATAGCATGATGGGAGTGGTAGTCACAGATACTGCTCACCCTCACAATTGGCCCATCAACACCACTCTGAACCATGCTCATATCACAGGGAGTGGATAAGGACTGACAAGATGGCTGACACTGGCTACTGCTGTGGGGAGCACAAGGCCCTGCTGGGAACTGTGCACCAACAAACAGCACAACACCACTGCCTGACATCCTGAAAGCCAACTTGCACTCTCTGCAATGCAAGCACGTTCCATGGTGGGATATCTGGCTGGGTGGGAAGGAGGACTCACAGCACTGACCATAGTCACCAGCAGCTCCACCCACACACCCCTAACACGAACTACACACAACTCACCTGGGAGAAAGCATTGCCTCACACACCAATCAAATATCCCACAAAGAACCACAACCCTGGGTCATGCAGTGTGAAGCACAGGGACACACATGGGACCTGTAGCAAAACAAACCCCAGGATAACACTGTCAGCCATCTTGTCAGCACAGGCACACAACCCCACAGGGAAGATGAGTCAAAAGGAAGGAAGCATGGGCATGCTGGGAAGGGGGTGGAGGCAATAGCATGATGGGAGTTGTAGGCACAGATATTGCTCACCCTCACAATTGGCCCATCAACACCACTCTCAACCATGCTCACATCACAGGGAGTGGATAAGGACTGACAAGATGGCTGACACTGGGTACTGCTGTGGGGAGCACAAGGCCCTGCTGGGAACTGTGCAACAACGAACAGCAGGACACCACTGTCAGCCATCTTGCCATTGCTGTCACACCCACACACAGTGAAGTACACTCAAAAGGAAGGAAGCATGGGCATGCTGGGAAGGGGGGTGCATGATGGGAGTGGGAGTCACAGCTCAACATCCCCCCCCCCATGGCCCAGCAAGCTCACACTGAAGCATGCACACCTCACAGAGAGTGTAAAGCCCCATCAAAGATGTCTGACACTGGTGCTCTGTTGTGGGGAGCACAAGGCCATGCTGGGAACTGGACAACAACCAACAGCAGGACACCACTGTCAGCCATCTTGCCATTGCTGTCACACCCACACACAGTGAAGTACACTCAAAAGGAAGGAAGCATGGGCATGCTGGGAAGGGGGGTGGAGGCAAAAGCATGATGGGAGTGGGAGTCACAGCTCAACATCCCCCCCCCCCCATGGCCCAGCAAGCTCACACTGAAGCATGCACACCTCACAGAGAGTGTAAAGCCCCATCAAAGATGTCTGACACTGGTGCTCTGTTGTGGGGAGCACAAGGCCATGCTGGGAACTGGACAACAACCAACAGCAGGACACCACTGTCAGCCATCTTGCCATTGCTGTCACACCCACACACAGTGAAGTACACTCAAAAGGAAGGAAGTATGGGCATGCTGGGAAGGGGGGTGCAGGCAATAGCATGATGGGAGTGGTAGTCACAGATATTGGTCAGCCTCACAATTGGCCCATCAACACCACCCTGAACCATGCACACATCACAAGGAGTGGAAAACAACTGACAGGATGGCTGACACTGGCTACTGCTGTGGGGAGCACAAGGCCCTGCTGGCAACTGTGCACCAACCAACAGCAGGACACCAATGACTGACATCCTGAAAGACAAATTGCACTCCCTGCAATGGAAGCAAGTTCCATGGTGGGGTATCTGGCTGGGTGGGAAGGAGGGCCGGATGTCAACCCAATACAACCAATGCAGACCATGTACACACCCCAACATTCACATGGAAATGCCCAAATAATGCAGGACAATGTGCTACACCAATATCAACCCCTGACTGTGACAACTTAGGACAATGCAATGTACAGGCCCGCATGCAGAGGCACAGTCACAACTGTCAGGTGTGTCAACCATTGATGCCTGCAGAAACATAACATACATTGTGTGCGTCTCCCTAAAACAGGTGATGATGGGGACACAGCAGCAGACGCTGAGGAGTCCCCGTCCCAGGCTCAAGAGGATACGGAGCTCACTGGTGTGGAACAGCCCCTGCCCTCCTCGGATGAAGAAGACCAATCTGGCACCTCCGGAGCAAGTCATCATGCAGCACCAGCAGGACCACCAGCTGCACCTCCTGCACCCACCCCTCCAACGACTGTCAACACACATACCACCCCTGCCGACATGGAAAGACCAAGGAGCACCACCACCACCAGCACAGGGACCCTGGACCAACGTGGGGCCATGGACACCAACACCACCAACAACCCCCAAGGGGGCCCAGGGTCACCTGTGCGTGCCACCTCAGGTACTGCACGTGTCGCCAGGGGTGGTGGGAGGGGTGGGAGACACAGGTCACTGATCGCAGAGGGGTCTGGACTGCATGATGACCCACAACTGGCACGCATAGCCGATGCGTGCCAGTCCAGCACCGGAGAGCTCAGCCAGGTAGTGGGGCTCCTCAGGGACATTAAACAGCAGCAGGCTGCCCATCATGCCCGCTTGGACTCACACATGTCCCGCGTGGAGTCCAAGTGGGACACACTGCAAGAGATGACGGCGGTTCATAGGGTCATACTACAATGCCTCCGCCAGATGAGCAGCAACCAGTCAACACCTCCCTGTGTGCCCACAACATCTGCTGCTGAAACAACTGCAACTGCCACAGGGAGGGAGGATGACTCTGGCGGAGAGACCCTGCACCGCAGCAGCCTGCACTTGAGGGACCCCCCCAAAGAAGAGGGGCCGTCCGAGGAGGGGCAAGTGAGAGGCCGATGGCCATGTCCAACCCCCAGGAAGCCTAAACCTGTTCTGGATAATCACCTTTGTGCGCAAACTGTTCACCCTGTTGACTGCAACACAACTCTCCCACATGACATGGGGAGCTCAAGTTGGACCAATGTCTCAGATGACTGTGGACTTTACTCTGGACATTTCTGCTACCAGGACTTCCAAATCATCTAGGAACTTTGGATTACAATCACAATGTACAGCACCCACCATCCTGTGCACTATACTCACACATGTATGTCAATAAACTCACTAATACACCATACTTGCTTCTGTTGTGATTCCTACGTTGTCTCTGAAGTGGCGATGATGATCTGGGAAATGACACTGTGCATGCTAACTGCTACAGCAAGTACAACACCGGCATGTGAGTCATGGCGACGTCACACATATGAGGGAGGCACACCACCAGGGCTACACAACACATACACACCATGTCCATCTGACTCATCGCCTACACTGATGTTGCCAGGAAATACGTTGCATTGCACAGACCCAACACCTATTCACAGTCTGTGTTAACTAGCCTACTGGTGCAGTAAGCAAATGTCAGTCAGATGTGTGACCACAGACAACGCACATCACAAAGTGAAGCACAGGTTTATTACACATTTGCAACATGTTGTAACCACCACAGATGCAAGGTAATCCCACCTGGCAGCGGGCACACAGTCAACAAGTGTAGAAGGAAGGAAGTCCATGGGTGTGGGGCACATCACCTGTAGGGACACGACAACTACCACCCTGGAAGTCGAATCACGGTGCAGGGATCACAGTTGACCAAACGACTCTGAAAGTACCCTGTGAAGGACAGAAATGACACACAGTCAAAAGCACTGAAGAACAGGACAGAACTGCAATACTCATGCCCAATACATGTCACAAGATACCCACCCAGAACCAAGTTAGCATGTCAACACTGTTGGGGAGTACAGACTACCTGTAAGGACACATCGCTACACGCATACAGTCATGTAGCACATGCACACACTCAAACAGCACCAGAGCACCACCAACACATATCATGCAAACTCACATCAGTTACATGACATCTCTGGATACTTACATTCAGCTGAAGAAGTTGGTGATGAGCTGTGTGCGGACATCACCATCATCATCATCATCATCACTGGCATCGTGGTCCAGGCCAGGATCCTCCACAGGTGGCGGACGTTGGTCATCGTCATCCAGGATGAGAGGCAACTCCTTCCGCACTGCCAGGTTGTGTAGCATGCAGCAGACGATGACAATCTTGCACACCTTTGCCGGGGCATATGGGAGGGACCCTCCTGTCTTGTCCAGGCAGCGGAAGCGGCTCTTCAGGAGACCAAATGTCCACTCAATCACTCTCCTCGTCCGACCATGTGCCTCATTGTAGCGCATCTGGGCTGGTGTCACAGGGTTCCTGAGGGGCGTCAGCAACCACGGCATGTTGGGATATCCGGAGTCACCTACATACAGACAATTGCACATTAGCTGAGTTGGAAAAGAGGGTGGAACGCTACATTGCAGAACACACACAATGGTACAAAGTCAGTACACACCAACAAGCCAGGCACGCTGGTTCCGCATCTGTGACATCATCCTTGGGATGCGACTACTCCTCATCACGTAGGCATCGTGTGCAGAACCGGGGAAACGGGCACACACGTGTGTGATGGTCATATCTGCAAGACAGACCACCAGTGCATTGACCGAGTGGTAGTGCTTGCGGTTCCTGTATGCCTGCTCCTGGGCCTGTGGTGGTACCAAAGCCACATGTGTCCCATCAATGGAGCCAATGACATGCGGCATCCTCCCCAGGGCATAGAAGTCACTCTTCACGCCTTTCAGTTGCCGGAGTCTAGGGAAATAGATGTACTGGTTCAGGTATATCAACATAGCCTCCAAGACATCGCGGAGCACACGGCTGAACATGGTCTGTGACATCCCACCAGCAGTCGCCAGAGTGTGTTGAAAGGTACCGGTGGCAAAGAAGTGTAGGGCTGCCATCACCTTCACCTTGGGGGTCAGCGCTGTAGGATACGGCCGGCCAGGTTGCAGGTGTGGTGCCAAGTGCACTGCCAAATCATCAATCAGCTGCCTGGTGAAGCGGTACCTTCGGATGTCACGTTCCACCATCGTTGCCAGGTCAGGGAATGGTCTATGGACAGCTGGTGCCCTGCAGTGCATAGGTGAAGAAAGATAGATTGTCAGTCACCCCACATATGTGGCATTGAACACACTCAATATCACATGATACATCATTATGAGGCACAAGTACATGATGTGTGCAGTTCCGTAAGGACATGTATGGCACATACATGGCCAACATCCAACATCACAGTTCAACAAGTGGCATCAATAAGTCCCAGGTTGTGCCATTGGGTATCATGAGGACGTGTCACATTTCCCATCTCCTGCTGCCACGTTACAAACACACCCCACAGTGACATGTGAGGACAGATATGCCCCAGGCATCACAGCCCAACAACAGGTAGATTCCCAGGGACCCTGTATTGCCACATGGACACTGGCATGACATGGCGTATCATGTATACACCACAGCAAAACAACCATTACCCCCACAGGTAGTGGTCCCTGTTGCCTCAGCAGGACAGACATGGACGTCTGTGACACACACACGCACAACATCAAAGTCCATGCACAAACAACGTGGATGTGGAGACTGTCTCCCATTGTGCACATGAAATCAGAGACATTGTAAACCCAACATGCACACAGACTGCGGAGGACCATCACTATTGTGCCAATGGGTCAGCCTGGGTTAAACATACCGTCCCACATGGGACTCAGGGGGCATGTGACATGACATACACATACACCACCGTGAAATGTGACCATGCCACATGCTCAGATATGAACAGTTGCACATCACAGTGTTCATGTACACGAAACACCAAGGATACTGTCCCCATGAACACGTGCACAGCCTGGGGGTGGCTGCCCCAAGTGACACCCACAGAACAACATGTTCACCCCCATACACGGAATAGGTAATGCAGCCTTACATGCCTTAGGATACAGTTTGGACAGGTTGTGGTGTTGTAGGTGTGCCCCTCACTCCCTGGGAAGTATATGTGGCTGGCATATATTCACCTGTGACAGGCATGGTGACATATGCCAGTGACATGTACAGGGACGCGTTGGACAGCAATGGACCGATCGGTGCGCACACATTGGCCATTGCATTCAATGTGTGCTGGTATGCGTTGTATTCGCAATATGCGTTGGACAGCAATGGACCGATCGGTGCGCACACATTGGCCATTGCATTCAATGTGTGCTGGTACGCGTTGTATTCGCAATACGCGTTGGACATCAATGGACCGATCGGTGCGCACACATTGGCCATTGCATTCAATGTGTGCTGGTACGCGTTGTATTCGCAATACACGTTGGACAGCAATGGACCGATCGGTGCGCACACATCGGCCATTGCATTCAATGTGTGCTGGTATGCGTTGTATTCGCAATACGCGTTGGACAGCAATGGACCGATCGGTGCGCACACATTGGCCATTGCATTCAATGTGTGCTGGTACGCGTTGTATCCCGGGTACGCGTTGAACAGCAATGGACCGATCGGTGCGCACACATTGGCCATTGCATTCAATGTGTGCTGGTACGCGTTGTATCCCGGGTACGCGTTGATCAGCAATGGACCGATCGGGGTGCCCGGCCGGCCCATTGCAATCAATGTGTGCGGGTACGCGTTGTATCCCGGGTATGCGTTGAACAGCAATGGACCGATCGGTGTGTCCGGCCGGCCCATTGCAATCAATATGTGCGGGTACGCGTTGTATCCCGGGTACGCGTTGAACAGCAATGGACCGATCGGGGTGTCCGGCCGGCCCATTGCAATCAATGTGTGCGGGTACACGTTGTATCCTGGGTACGCGTTGAACAGCAATGGACCGATCGGTGTGCCCGGCCGGCCCATTGCAATCAATGTGTGCGGGTACGCATTGTATCCCGGTGCAGCGTTGAACAGCAATGGACCGATCGGTGTGCCCGGCCGGCCCATTGCAATCAATGTGTGCGGGTACGCGTTGTATCCTGGGTACGCGTTGAACAGCAATGGACCGATCGGTGTGCCCGGCCGGCCCATTGCAATCAATGTGCGCGGTGCAGCGTTGTATCCCGGGTACGCGTTGAACAGCAATGGACCGATCGGTGTGCCCGACTGGCCCATTGCAATCAATGTGTGCGGGTACGCGTTGTATCCCGGGTACGCGTTGAACAGCAATGGACCGATCGGTGTGCCCGGCCGGCCCATTGCAATCAATGTGTGCGGGTACGCGTTGTATCCCGTGTACGCGTTGAACAGCAATGGACCGATCGGGGTGCACCCATTGGCTATGGCCTGGCCTGGCAACGGACGCGTTTTCAAATTTTGAACGAGTCTGATGCTGGAAATTCAGTTGGTCACCCACAACAATGTTGCAAATTCATGGGTGTCATGAAGTTGAACTTTTGAAGGATGCTGTGGGCGTGTGTAAGTGGTGCAATTCCATGGATTGGCCAGATTCAGAAGATGCTAACTACTTGGACCTATCACCTTGGACACATGGGACAGTAACTGCCTCTGCAGCACACATATAATGCTGGCTGTTCCCCTGAGAGCTCACTTGCCTGCACTACATGCTCCAGGATGACATCTGCCACCACCACTGCTGCTGAATCTGCACCCTCTGGACCCTGCAATGGCACGTACTGTGGAGAGAGCCCCAGCCTTCAGCACTGAGGAGAACCAGGCCCTGCTGGACAGCCTCCTTCCACAGTACAGCAAGCTGTATGGGAAAGCAGGGGAGCAGGTGAGTGTTCTGTCCACTGCCTTCCTAAATGTGCATGTTGTCTGACTAGCAAGGCTAACAGTCTGCACGCCACTGGCTAGCAGGCTCACTGAGTAGTTGTCACCCCCCATAGTGTGTAGTTACATGCACTGGACAGGTATAGTGCAGTGACAGTGCATTTAAACAAGGTTTTACTTCCCAAGCAATGATACCATGTAGTTACTGCTGGCATACTGTCCATTGCCATTGTTGCACTGCCTGTGTACACCATGTGCCCCTGTGATTGAGACATGTATACACAACTGTGTAATGCACGGATATGTTGCATGTGTAGTAATAGCATTCTCACTTTCTCATCCTCACAGGTTGATGCCCACCAGAAGCAGAAGATATGGCTGACCATCGTCCGGGCAGTGAGATCCGTGGGGGACTACAAGCGCCGGATCCGCAACTGCCAGAAGAGGTGGCAAGACCTTCGGGGCTGGACCCGGAGGATCGCACGGGTCCAGCTGAAGCTGTCGCCTCCTCGCAGGAGGGCGGACACCGGACCCTGACCCCCCACATGCTCAGGATCCTGGCGGTGGTCTTCCCTGATCTGGATGGGCAGCTGAAGGCCAGAGAGCAGCAAGGAGGGGGTGAGTCCATGACTGCATTGTGAACTTTGTCTGCCATGCTATGTGCCCTCCTCTGGCCTGGTTAAACTTCCACAGTACATCAGTCATGTGGTCCAGGACCCATGTCCCTCAATTGTGCACTGCACACTCCTCATCTGATACCCAGGTGTGGCCCTTGCAGTCAGGGAATTGTGTCACTTGGGTACTGTGTCCTTGCAGTTTGCTTGACTCAAGGTGGGGGACAGCATCTGTTCCCCTAACTCTGTGGTGGGCATCATGGGTGGGTCCATTGCTTACACAATGCCTGTGTTCTGACATGTAATCTGTGTGTCACTTTGATATGTGGTCCAATTGCTGAGCTGATCCACCACATGTGCCTGGGGTATCTGGCACACACCCATGCTGCGGGTGGGAACAATGTTTGGGCCCCAGGAGTGTGTATATTACGTGTGTCACACATACTTAGCCAGCTGCCTACTGGCCAGGGCTCATCCCTCATTCATGTGGGTCAGGACAGTCATGCCTACTCCAGGCCATACAATACACTCTGTACTCCCCCTCCCGTGTATCAGCTGACACGTTGTGCTCAGTGATATGTCCCCTCAGGTGTCTGCCTCTGTGTCAGTGTGCTGTGGCTTCGTTGTCAGGACTGCTGGGGTGTTTCTCGGTTGGGGCTCAGCATGCCACCGGAGATGTGACCATAGGAGACGATACTTGTGTGACACATAGGTGTTTGAACACCTGACCGTGCAGACTGGGGTATGCAAATGTGAAGTCCATGCAGCTGTTTCCCATTCACAGCAGATTGTGAGGTGCTCAGGTTCAGAGGGTTGTGTTACAGGTCTCCCATATGTCCAATCGGTATGACCTGGACAGATAAGGGTTCAGATGATGTGGTGTGTGGGGGATGTACATGTGCACTTGTTCAGCTCCAGGACTTGCATTCCCCATGACCTACTATTGTGACACAGTGCAGACTGTTGTTGTGTGGCTGCCCTGCCCATGTGACTGGAGACAGTGATGTATGACTTAGCAGGCATGCCTGTGCCATGGCATGTGACTTCCTATGGGTGATCCTGCAGGGGAGTGACATGTTCTACATGCACACCATAGTGGCAATGGCTATCAGCACATGGGTGCATCGTGGTGTCTGTTGCTGGTATGCATCACATGCATTTCATATATCTGACTCTGGGCATCACTTTCATCCAGGCCCCTGTACTGACTCAGTGGCAAGAGTTGTGATGTGTGCATGTTCACATGCTTCACTGTGTTCTCTGCACCGTCCAACTACTGTGTAGGTGGTGCATGTGTCCACACTGGGGTATTGCCAGCCAACGGACGCCAGACAGATGGGTGCAAGGCCAGGTGGGATGTGAGTGCCATGGTTGACGATCAGACTGACAATTGGCTTCTCCTATTCTGTTTGGGCAATTTTAGCAATGTCCAACTAAGGATGCCAGGCCTTGCTCTGTAATGTGCTGTACTTACTGTGGTGTGTGCGTTCGGTGCAGGTGACTGATGTCTGTCTGTTTCCCTATTGTTTGCAGATACATCCACGGCCACAGGAGGGGACAGCTCCATGGACCAGGAGGAGCCGCAGAGCCAGACTGGGTCAACAGCCGAGGAGTGGTCGGAGGGACCCAGTGGCACGGAGGGCGAGAGGAGCCACACCGGGGAGTCCTCAGCACCATCCACCTCAGCTGAGGACCACAGCAGCTCGGAGGATGACTCCCTTATGGAGGCAGGTGTCAGCAGCCACCACACCCCAGCTAGTGTTGCTGTCCCTGCCACCACCACCACCGCCCTCCCATCGGCTCCCATTCCCGAGGTCCGTGGAGGCTCCCATGTTCGGGAGCGTGTCTCCTTCGGGCCAGGCACCGCACCCCCTGCCCCTGTGTCCCCTGCTGCCCTGAGTGAGGAGTCTGTGTACCTCCTTCGCCAGCTCCATGTAGGGCAGACAGTGATGCTGAGTGTCCTCCATGCCCACACCACTCTGTTGACTCAGCTGGTGTCGTTCATGGAGGGCATCTCATCGGGCATGTCTGCCCTACAGAGGGGCAATAGGTCCATGTACTCCTCCCTGACGGCAGCAGTGTCCCTCCTCCAACAGTCCCTCACCCCTCCTGCCTCTGCCCCATCCACACTCCCCAGCACCTTACCTGTCCCAAACACACACACACCGGCACAGGCACACACCAGCACAGACACGAGCAGCACACACACACACACGCCACAGACAAGACGCACCCGCACGCACAGTCAGGGGACTGAAACCACACTCACAGGGGATGGGGCCCAGTCACACACACACGCATCCACGAGCACTGCGCAGTCCACAGTTGCCTCTCCCTCCAAGGCCCCCTCCGTTGCCTCACCTGCAACCCCAAAGACCCAGCGGCTCTTCCTCAGTGACCTCGGCCTCTTCCCCTCCGATCCAGCTGATACAGCATTCAGGGGGAAGAGGAAGCCCACCCACACGGAGCGGAGTGCCCCTCGCCACCGGACACCCTCCCCCAGGCGCAGACCGACTGAGGCCCCCATCCGCAAGTCCCCACGGACCCGGAAGAGCAAGACCCCGCCGCCGCCCTGCAGCTCAGGCACCAAGTCTCCTTCCTCCATCCCTCAGGCCCCCACTCCACAGGTGCCCCACCACACCCTGCCCCAGGTTCCCCCACCCACAGATACACCATCCCCAAAAGGATCAGGCCTTCTCCCCCTGCCACTTGCTCTTCCAGCCCCACACATCCCGCTGCGCTTGTCTGTGCCACTGGTGTGGAGACGGTGTCCTCCCCCTCTGTCCTGCCCACCTTACCTGATCCCCATTCTCCTCCCCTGGAGGTAGGCACTGCAGTGGAGTCCACTACCACCCTGTCTGACTTGGGCACTGCAGTGGGGAACCTGTCCACTCCATCTGCACGGCCCCCTGCAGTCTTGCCGGCACCCACACCATCAGAGTCATACCCCCCACTTGTGCCGGCACACACCATGTCAGACACCTCCACTGCAGTTGTCAGTGGCTCTCCAGCACCCACCACCCCTTCCCTGCCTCCTTCTGGTGCCATGATCCTGTCCCTGCGGTGCCTGGCCTGCCCCCCCGTATGCCCCTCCGAGGGGATTGTCCCTGGCTTTCATCAGTGCAGGCATGCGTAGGGTGACATCTGCCACTGTCACCCTGTTTTGACTTTCAAGTTGGACTGGCCATTGGCCTTTGTTAACATTTGTGCTGGACATCAACTGTTAGACCCACATATGCTGAATAAAGCACCTTTCTGTTCTCTAGTGCTTTTGCTTCTGATGTACATGTTGTTGATGATGCTAACCATGCCCTTGCTGCAGTGATGGTGATATTTGGTCTCATAATAATGAAGTGTTACTGTGCAGGAACACATGTGGTCCAGGGGGAATGTGTCCTATCCTGTGGTGTATCCATGTCATCCTTAGCAGCATCTGAGGGTGTCATGTGTTCAATATTTGGCTATGGGATTTCCTACTTACATTAGCAATTTCACATCTGTGGCTTCCACCCCTGCACATCTGTTGTGCCTGCCATTGTTCAATTCGTTTACTTCCCTGACCGTGTGGCCATCTCCACTGGACATGCAGGTTTGGGCATCAATGGGGAAGGACTCATCTGTGTTGTCAGTGCAACATTGCTATACAAGTGTGTTGGATCAGTGCTGATGATTTCGCTGGCACTCCCATGACCAGGCTGATGTGACGGGAGCATTCATTTGGTGCTAATTGTTGAGTGTGTGACCAAGTGCTCAGCTGACATGATGGAGCCCTACTGAGGCAACATATGGCACAGCTTTCCTCACACAGGAGTGGAGTCCCCTCATGGCAGTGTGTACTCCTGTGACATTGCCTGCGCCCAAGGTGTGTGTTATATGAGCATGTCTGTGTGTTCACTTCCGTTTAGCTGTGCATGCTGGGATCCCTAGTGTTGTACCTGTTTGTGATGCTTGCTGAGTTGACCTATGTACCCCCCAAGTCTTCTCCCTGGATTCTCTGTGATGTGGGTGCATGGCACATTACTGGTCATCAGGGTGTCACCCATAGGTGTGTTTGCTGTCAGGGCTGAGTTTGTGTGCAGACGCAGATGGGTCACAGTCAGATTCCCCTTGGCACTTGTTGTTTACACCTGTCATGTGATTTCCAGTTTGTGTTATCTTTCAGTGATTGTGATACGTTGTGTGTGTGACTGCTGGCACTCCTCAGGGTCTGGGCTGCAATGTTGGTAGTTGTCTATGTGTGTTCTTTGTGGGTGTCCTTGGCTTCTTCATTGGTGTGTGACTGTGGCTGGGATCCCATTGGTTGGTGTGGTATTGCCGTCATGTCCATGTACAGCATAGTGTGCAGTGTGTCAGACATTCAGGAGTCTTGTTGAGTGGCCATGTGTGATGTGTTTCTGCACCTTGGTTCCCACCCACCACCCTGGGATTGTCATGGGTGCATGTGCAATGTCACCAGTGCATGTGTGCTTCACTGCTGCACATTGTTGGAGGTCGAGGTGTGTGGTGTTGAGTGTGTGCAGATGAGAGTTGTTGCCCGGCTAGACCCCTGCCTCCATGTTGGCCTTGGCTTACTGGCCGTGCTGATTGATTTGTGCTTGTGTAGGTGTGATGGTAGTTTGTTGCTCAGGACACATGACTGTGGTTCACAGTGTGAACGACATCTAGCTTTGTCATCACAGTGGGATTGTAATGCAGCCCAGGGTCACCACATTGTGGGGACCCTGGGGGTAGTGCTGTGGTGTCTCTGTGTCTTGCTGTGTCAGTTGCTGTTCCTACATGCTTGTGTGACATGTGTGATTTGTGCTCCCTCTCATCTGACAATGCCTGATTGCCCACATAGGGTATTTGGATCCATGAGTTACCTTTGTGTGGCACAGTATGCACATCTGTGTAATTGGTATTCAGGCCTCCTCATGTGTTGTGTGGTTGCCTGGGGACACTGGCACCCCCCCCCCCCTCACCTGTTATGTTTGATGTGCAGTGTGGGACTGCCTGTTTGTGTTTGTGCATCTGCACCACTGCATTGGCATATCTTTGGTGTGCCATTGGCTGTATGTTGTTTGGTGGGTTTCCCCTGCTGTCCCTGGGACTCCTAGGTCATCGGTCAGCACTATGATCATGGTTTGTGTGTCCCATTGCTGCCATGGTATGGTTTCTGTTCACCTCACATCTACAGTCTCCACAGGGTATCTGCATTTGTGTGCCCATTGGTGCAAATATGTGGGTCTGCATTCTGATGGTCACTTCTGTCATTGTGTCATTGATGAATGTTGACAGTGTCAGCCCCCATGGGTGTTGTTTGTCTGCACATGGCCAAAGGTATGTCTTATTTGCACTGCAGTATTTGCCTCCCCCAATCTATGTTGCAATGGGACACATGCACTACTTTGCCACTGATGTGTTTTATGTTCTGTGACCAGGAATCATCCATGCAGTTTGGCAGTTGCAGCTTTTTCTTTGTCAACACTTGCATTTTGGTCACTGTGATGATGGGGGTTTAGGCCCCATTGCCACAATGTTCAAATTGTGCTTCAGCTATGGAACCCACACTTACCTTTTGGTCACTGTGATGATGGGGGTTTAGACCCCATTGCCACAATGTTCTGAATGTGCTTCAGCTATGGGCCCCCACACTTACATTTTGGTCACTGTGATGATGGGGGTTTGGACCCCATTGCCACAATGTTCAAGATGTGCTTCAGCTATGGACCCCACACTTACCTTTTGGTCACTGTGATAATGGGGGTTTAGACCCCATTGCCACAATGTTCTGAATGTGCTTCAGCTATGGGCCCCCACACTTACATTTTGGTCACTGTGATGATGGGGTTTTGGACCCCATTGCCACAATGGTCATGGCCTGCTTGCATTGTGGGGGCCACACACATATATGTGTGGCACATGTGATAGGGGGTCACATTGTATGTTCAAAGTCATGTTCAGTGTTGTAGCCATTTGACGCAGTCTACGCACGCTTGTCATGGTGTTGGGGGGATGTCTTTTTCTTGCATTCCCTGGGTTGTGGTGTGCTGGTTGTGTCATGCATTGTCCATCCTATGAGTGGGGGTGGTGTTGGTGGTAGGCATCTGGTACCCCCTGGGTAAGGGTGGTAGTAGTGGTAGGCAAACAGCCCCCCATGGGTAGGGGTGGCAGTAGTGACAGGCATCCAGCCCCCCATGGGTAGAGGTGGTAGTAGTGACAGGCATCCAGCCCCCCATGGGTAGGGGTGGCAGTAGTGACAGGCATCCAGCCCCCCATGGGTAGAGGTGGTAGTAGTGACAGGCATCCAGCACCCCATGGGTAGAGGTGGTAGTAGTGGTAGGCAACTGGCACCCCCTGGGTAAGGGTGGTAGTAGTGACAGGCATCCAGCACCCCATGGGTAGAGGTGGTAGTAGTGGTAGGCATCTGGCACCCCCTGGGTAAGGGTGGTAGTAGTGACAGGCATCCAGCCCCCCATGGGTAGAGGTGGTAGTAGTGGTAGGCATCCAGCCCCCCATGGGTAGAGGTGGTAGTAGTGGTAGGCATCTGGCACCCCCTGGGTAAGGGTGGTAGTAGTGACAGGCATCCAGCCCCCCATGGGTAGAGGTGGTAGTAGTGACAGCCATCCAGCCCCCCATGGGTAGAGGTGGTAGAAGTGGTAGGCATCCAGCCCCCCATGGGTAGGGGTGGCAGTAGTGACAGGCATCCAGCCCCCCATGGGTAGAGGTGGTAGTAGTGGTAGGCATCCAGCCCCCCATGGGTAGGGGTGGTAGTAGTGGTAGGCATCCAGCCCCCCATGGGTAGGGGTGGCAGTAGTGACAGGCATCCAGCCCCCCATGGGTAGAGGTGGTAGTAGTGGTAGGCATCCAGCGCCCCATGGGTAGAGGTGGTAGTAGTGACAGGCATCCAGCCCCCCATGGGTAGGGGTGGCAGTAGTGACAGGCATCCAGCACCCCATGGGTAGAGGTGGTAGTAGTGGTAGGCATCTGGCACCCCCTGGGTAAGGGTGGTAGTAGTGACAGGCATCCAGCACCCCATGGGTAGAGGTGGTAGTAGTGGTAGGCATCTGGCACCCCCTGGGTAAGGGTGGTAGTAGTGACAGGCATCCAGCCCCCCATGGGTAGAGGTGGTAGTAGTGGTAGGCATCCAGCCCCCCATGGGTAGAGGTGGTAGTAGTGGTAGGCATCTGGCACCCCCTGGGTAAGGGTGGTAGTAGTGACAGGCATCCAGCACCCCATGGGTAGAGGTGGGAGTAGTGGTAGGCATCTGGCACACCCTGGGTAAGGGTGGTAGTAGTGACAGGCATTCAGCCCCCCATGGGTAGGGGTGGCAGTAGTGACAGGCATCCAGCCCCCCATGGGTAGAGGTGGTAGTAGTGACAGGCATCCAGCCCCCATGGGTAGGGGTGGCAGTAGTGACTGGCATCCAGCCCCCCATGGGTAGAGGTGGTAGTAGTGACAGGCATCCAGCACCCCATGGGTAGAGGTGGTAGTAGTGGTAGGCATCTGGCACCCCTGGGTAAGGGTGGTAGTAGTGACAGGCATCCAGCACCCCATGGGTAGAGGTGGTAGTAGTGGTAGGCATCTGGCACCCCCTGGGTAAGGGTGGTAGTAGTGACAGGCATCCAGCCCCCCATGGGTAGAGGTGGTAGTAGTGGTAGGCATCCAGCCCCCCATGGGTAGAGGTGGTAGTAGTGGTAGGCATCTGGCACACCCTGGGTAAGGGTGGTAGTAGTGACAGGCATCCAGCCCCCCATGGGTAGGGGTGGTAGTAGTGGTAGGCATCCAGCCCCCCATGGGTAGGGGTGGCAGTAGTGACAGGCATCCAGCCCCCCATGGGTAGAGGTGGTAGTAGTGGTAGGCATCCAGCCCCCCATGGGTAGAGGTGGTAGTAGTGGTAGGCATCTGGCACCCCCTGGGTAAGGGTGGTAGTAGTGACAGGCATCCAGCACCCCATGGGTAGAGGTGGTAGTAGTGGTAGGCATCTGGCACCCCCTGGGTAAGGGTGGTAGTAGTGACAGGCATCCAGGCCCCCATGGGTAGGGGTGGCAATAGTGACAGGCATCCAGCCCCCCATGGGTAGAGGTGGTAGTAGTGACAGGCATCCAGCCCCCCATGGGTAGGGGTGGCAGTAGTGACAGGCATCCAGCCCCCCATGGGTAGAGGTGGTAGTAGTGACAGGCATCCAGCACCCCATGGGTAGAGGTGGTAGTAGTGGTAGGCATCTGGCACCCCCTGGGTAAGGGTGGTAGTAGTGACAGGCATCCAGCACCCCATGGGTAGAGGTGGTAGTAGTGGTAGGCATCTGGCACCCCCTGGGTAAGGGTGGTAGTAGTGACAGGCATCCAGCCCCCATGGGTAGAGGTGGTAGTAGTGGTAGGCCTCCAGCCCCCCATGGGTAGAGGTGGTAGTAGTGGTAGGCATCTGGCACCCCCTGGGTAAGAGTGGTAGTAGTGACAGGCATCCAGCCCCCCATGGGTAGAGGTGGTAGTAGTGGTAGGCATCTGGCACCCCCTGGGTAAGGGTGGTAGTAGTGGTAGGCATACAGGCCCCTATGTGTATGTGTGGCATTGCTGAGGGCCATTGCGCCCCTATGGTGCTGCTGTTGCTGGTGTAGGTATTTCTGCATGCCTCTGTGTGTGATGTGTCGGGTACATGTAGTTTGTTTTTGTTGTTGGTGTCTGACTTACCTTCTGCGCCGTACGCGTCCGTGCCTGTTCCGGTAATAGAGGTAGAATATTGGTAGGATCGGTACGAAGGGATTCATGGTTGGTTCGTCTCGTTCGTCTTTCTCTTTGCTTCGCCTCGTCCTCGTCGCTGGCGTGTTCGTCTCGTAGCCGTGGATCGTGTTGTGGCGCCAATCGGAGCTTATGTGCGCCTCGCCCGGATGCTTTGACGTGCCGTGCGTAGCGACGGGTTCGGCGCGTACGGGATGCGCATCGTACTTGTCCGGCCGGACGGGGCTGCATTTTTGCTTCCATGCGGCTCGATTCTACGATTCCGGATCCGGCTCGGTCGGGGAACAGGACCTGAATTGGGTGAGTACGACTTGGTCGGAATCTATGCTGTAGTGCGCATCGTACTTGCTCGTTCGGAATAATGTGCGGATCGGTCGGGAAACAGGCATTCGCATGGCTTTTTTCCCGACCGAATGGTGTTAGGTGCGTCTCCGACCGAGATCGGAATCGGCCCCATAGTCTCATATTACACAATTAACCATCATGCATTCTCTGTCTTCTCTCTAGATAGATAGATAGATAGACAGATAGATAAATAGATAGATAGATAGACAGATAGATAGACAGATAGATAGATAGATAGATAGATAGATAGATAGATAGATAGATAGACAGATAGATCTGCCTGAAAACCATGCACAGAGGGGGAGGAGGCTGAGTGTCAGTGGGTGGACTGGGTGCACGGCCTAGCTAGAGCACAGTCTTTGGTCAAGCGCAGCAGAGGTCTGCCCTAGGGGGGTTGGGCATAGCAGAAATGACAATCAACAAGCTCTATGATAAAGATTTCCTAAAAATCCTTCCTGTGTTTAGGCCAGAAACAGTCCACGGATACTTGAATCCATGGTTCATGGGTACTTCTACTGTTGAAAAGGAAGCCTGTCTAAAAATCTTGGACATATCACTAGCACACAATTGTAAAGTATCATGAGTTTGCTCTCTACATGAGACCAAGGCCCGGTCACTAATAACTTGATCTGATATTTGACTTGGTCATGCTCTTTCAGGTGTGTGCCAGGTCGATTATATTCTCTCTCGGCTTAGATGGGGGAACCAGCCTATTATCTCTTTAAATTGTCCCTCTGACAATGCTGAGCTTGTTTCTGACATCCCAGTACCCAGTTATGTTCTTGTGATAATCTCTAAACTTCGCAGACCAGCCCAAAAGAATCAATTCACAAAGTGCTTTAACCTCTTCATGCACTCTTCCCACTCATCTTTCCACAACCCTGACAAAGTTCCTGCTAGTACTTGTTCTTCAGGCACACATTTTTCTACACACTCAAAAATTCAGCAACATTTTGCATAGTCAATCTGCTCAAATGCTTTAGGTTACCAGTAAGTATTCTATTTTGAAATTAAATCCCTCCAAATCTAATAACAATCTGGAGATTCTGGGAGCAGCCTGCCCCAAACCTTTCTAAGTAACATATTCATTAGAGGTTTATGTCAATCCTGATCACAAGTGAAGATACTCAAAGGAAGAACCTCAAATATCTGATTACCCAGAAACATGCAAGTGCCTCCCTCCCAGCAACTAAATAGTTGCATTTTGGTCCTTTAAAGACTCTGAAGGCAAAGGCTATGACATGTCCCTCACCATAGAAAACTTGCATTAAAGTGGCACCTATCCCTTTGGTGCTGGCATCAGTAGTCAAAATAATCTTTTTAAAGTATCAAAGTTAGCGAATTATAGAGCCTTGGCTATATCCACTTTCACAACATTAAAGAAAGACTGGCAATCTTAGAACCAACTAATGAACGCCCATCCTTAGGCTCAATCTCATTAGTTCTACTTTGTCAGAGTACATTTTCAAGAATGTTGAGTAGAACTCAGCTAGTCCAAAGAAGGGCTTGAGTTCAACCTTGTTGGTAGGTGATGGTTGCTTTTGCAGCAGCCTCGACTAAGTTCAACTTGGATTTAATCCCCTCTTGGGATACATTATGAAACAGGTAGTCAATTGACCCTATCCCAGGTCACCATGTTCCTTTTTTATTGTGAGACCTGCATCTTTTAGCTTTTGCAAGACTTTTCCTGAGATATTGATTATGAAACTCCTCAGAAGAACCATCGACTAAGATATTGTCCTGGAGACAGAGGACATTGGATACCGCTTTGAAAATATCCTTGATGATCCATTGAAAAACAGCAGCAACCAACGAAAGCCCAGAAGGCATCATAATATACCTTTAAGCTCCAATTCGAAGTTTGGGGTGCACACATGAAATAAGCATTGATGTAAACTCTTCAATGTAATTAACCAGAAAATAAAAACCAACATGAGTTCACTGTACACAAACATTATTAGAAAATGTTAGTGCAGATTAGTCATTCATATAATAGTATAAAGAGGAACATTTCATGTCGAGGATTCTCTTTTCATTTTCTCCTCAAACATTCAATTCTCCGGCTGCAATGAAGAGTACATGAAAACTGCTGATAAAACCCTTTGCAGTGCATAGCCTCCAATGGAGGAAAGACAGGGTATGATGCAATAAGCAGATTGTATACCACCCACGGACATCTAGGAAGATAAGGAGGTGGCACACATGCTGAGTTGAAGAGAGGGGCCCACGTTAGTCATTGAGGGCAGCAGGAGATATGGAGTTTGAGAACCTCCCTTCCAAGGAGTCAACGTTGTAGAAGGGTGATGAACAAGGAAGGCGAACATGGTCTATGGAGGGTTCCTCGAGGTGGTACTGGTATTGGAAAATTTACACAACTCTTCTCCCATAATGCACTTAACCAATATAGTCATAAAAGGCAATCTTAGTGGAAGGTGGAAAAGGCCTGAGAAGGATTTTTAAAGGTGGCAAAAGTAAGGACTTTGTGCTTCCTTCATCCCGCACTGAGTCTTTGTTTGATAAAGAATCCTTTTGTCCGGTTTGACTGGGAGGATTAGGTACTGAGGACACATGATGTTTCACAGTGTCATGCTGTACTGCTGAAGGAAAAAGGAGTAAAACAGAGATTTTACTCAAGGTTACCATGTCAGAGGGGTCTGAAAGATATGTAGAGAAAGATCCTCTAAACACTGACAAGAGGGAGGGACGGGGAGCGGTTTAAGAAAAAGAAGGTCCAGTACCAGTGCTCCCAAAGACGTATCTGTACTCACTGGTTGGTAACTGTTCCTATAAGAGAGAGGTGCAACCAATTTGGTTGCAAGAAACAGATGTAGGTGGATAGTCTCTAAGTGTATTACTGATCTGATGAAGATGGGGAATTTCTCCTTTGGAAAATAGTGCCCTCACACACTCTTGCGAGTGTCATCCTTCATCATCGGCCATTGCTCCTCTTGGGGGTGGCGCTGCTGTCCTCCACGGGCCCCGCGAGAGGGCTCTTTATCGGAGATCTTTTAGGAGACGCCGCAGTTGTGCATGTGGGTGTGTGGGCCTAAAAGAAGGATGTGGTGCTGGTGTCTTAAAAATACCTCACCGGTACCTTAAAATGAATTTTATTTGTAGGTCCGTGGGATATGGATTAAAAACAAGTGTGTGGGAGACTAGGGCACCTCTAGTGAGCAGATTGGGTAGAGGTCGAGGTATTACTCTGCTGCTCTCAGTCCCGTGCGTGTTCGTGAAAGTGAGGCCTGGTCGACATGTTTCGCGCTATGGAAGGGGTCCCTAACGGATCCCAGTGCGCTTCGTCAGGACCATATGAAGTGATTACGTGCGTAAAAAAGTAAAAAAATAGGAGCAGGGAACTAAACCCCTATAGTCCTATAATACCTTTATTAAGGCTTTGCTTGAGTTAAAGTACTCAGGGGAACACCTCAATTGTGGTGCTCCTGTTAATTACCCCTTCGTATTAGTCGGAGTGCCTCTACGGCGGGTCCCAGCGGTTCTAAAGCGGGGCCTAGATGCGCCGCTACGCAGTGGCTCTTATGCCTACCCTACCGCCTGGGAATCACTTCATATGGTCCTGACGAAGTGCACTGGGATCCGTTAGGGACCCCTTCCATAGCGCGAAACATGTCGACCAGGCCTCACTTTCACGAACACGCACGGGACTGAGAGCAGCAGAGTAATACCTCGACCTCTACCCAATCTGCTCACTAGAGGTGCCCTAGTCTCCCACACACTTGTTTTTAATCCATATCCCACGGTCCTACAAATAAAATTCATTTTAAGGTACCGGTGAGGTATTTTTAAGACACCAGCACCACATCCTTCTTTTAGGCCCACACACCCACATGCACAACTGCGGCGTCTCCTAAAAGATCTCCGATAAAGAGCCCTCTCGCGGGGCCCGTGGAGGACAGCAGCGCCACCCCCACGAGGAGCAACGCCCGATGATGAAGCATGACACTCGCAAGAGTGTGTGAGGGCACTATTTTCCAAAGGAGAAATTCCCCATCTTCATCAGATCAGTAACACACTTAGAGACTATCCACCTACATCTGTTTCTTGCAACCAAATTGGTTGCACCTCTCTCTTATAGGAACAGTTACCAACCAGTGAGTACATGTAGAGAAAGATCACAGGTTCCCAACTTCAGACAGGGTCCAAAAATGGAACAGTTCAGTTAAACACAGCAGACAAAACAAAATGCTGCCCCACACTTAATGAGACATGTAGAGGTAATAGAAAGTTCTGATGAAGGATATAAGTAAACTTAAAGGCTTCAGGGGATGGTGATCAATGCTGTCTCCTGTACAGTGGTAAGTTCTCATCGCCAGTTTTATAAAAGCCCTAAATTCCACATAATTGAAGCTAAGAAATACCTTATGAAGCCTTTGGCTAACAACTGCTTGTGACTAGATAGATGTGGATATTTCCTCCCTGTGTGTGACTGTGCAGGGCCACCACTGACCACCGGGAGGCTTCTATTCTACAATCTGACACCTTTGCTACCGTCCTTTCACCACAATACCATACACTAAAACTAAAGGCACCAATTGGCCAAAATTAAAATTAAAGGCACTAATTGGCCAAAAGAATCAAATGAACTGGGTCAGAATACATTAATTTTGGAGGGCCTTAGCAAGTTTTGAATCTCTTTTTCCTGACTTTCTGCCCTATCATGATCCCTGTGCAGGTATATCCTGTCCCAGTGCAATCCTGCTCTCCTCAGTGCCTCATTCTGCTGACGTACATAATACCACAATCCATATGATAACAGCAAGCCCCCTAATTTGCCAACTGGTCATGTGAACCAGAATCATACATTCCAGATTTCTTTTCAAGCGGTACCCCCAATTTTTGTATTCAGTGCATTTAAGGAAATAAGTAAGTGAGCTAAGAACACCTCTGGGAGACCACTGTTCTTCACTGATATGCCTATGTATACCCCGTATGTTCCTGCCAGATATCACCTTGCCACCTCAGCAAAAAGAAGATAAGGATATTGAGAGGAGGTAGAAGGGACGTGTGAGGAGGTGATTTGACTGCCTGCGGTGATGGCACAAAAAGGGAGATACCTCATGCTCCATGAGGAAGGTTAGCACTAAATAAATAAATAAAAAATAAATCCTTAGTTGTAAAGCGCGAACTACTCACCCTTACGGGTCTCAAGGCGCTGGGGGCCGTCGTGGAAATTAAGTGAGCTATTGCCCAGAGTCACATGGTGCTGAGCTGCCGCCGGAGCCGGGGATCGACCTGTGAGCCCTGTGCTCCGAAGTCAGCTGCCCTGGCCGCTGCACCACACCTCTCCACTAGCACTAGTGAGCACTCCACATGGGTGCCTAGTGTAGCTTTGGGGAGAATTGCTCAGACTAGGTTCCGGTATCTCATACCTGGGAGGTAGACTCAGAAGGTAAGCTGGTGGTATGAATCACTTCCAGAGGGTCACAGTGAAATAGGTTCCTGTCACTCTCTGAAAGATACCTGTGCTGGCAAGATCATAGTGGTGGAAAGACTGGCTTCCCCAGAACAGTATATACCAGGACAGGTTTGCAGGGTCAGAAAGGGCCATGAGTTGAAATCTGTCAGCCCTGTAGCCATGCTGTCCCTAGCATGGGAGGTAGTAATTGCTCAGAGAAGGGTAGATGTCTCTCCTAACATGACAACATACTACAACCTAGTGAGAAAAAAGCTGGGGGCAGCAGCCCAGGGTGTGCCAGACATACAGGTCGCTGGTGTGCTGTCCCTAAGCAGAGGGTATAGAAGGCCAGGAGTAAGGGGTAAGAACCAGATGCCATCCATGGTTGGAGGACCAGAGGGCCAAGTGTTACCTGCTCTAACAGGAAAGGACCTCAAGATTGGCCTTGGTGAGGCCGCTTCTGGCCTGGAGGTGCTGCCTGCGGCACTGTTACAGCAACAGGAGATAAGGGACAAGACACAGACAGAGTGTGTCACTCTTAAGGGGGGCTATGTGCCCACCCTTGAAGTCCTGAACTGCAAGGCACATGCTCAGACTCAGGGTACAGACTCTGAGATGGTAGAAGTGGGAGCAAAATGTGGGGGTCTGCAACCTAAGGTTGTAAGTTCCCTTCTGAGAAACATAAGAGGCCCAAGGAACCTCACAAACAAGTGGGTGATTCCTTACCAGCCTAACTGCTGCAAGTGAGGCTCACTCCAAGCATCAGAACGAAGCATCCACATGTCGGTATATGGCTAGGGATCTGGTTCTGACAGTTACAGCTGTCCATGGCCTCTGTTCGTTGCTTGCCTTTTGGGCAGAGCCATCCCTAACCGAGAGACAAAAGACTGACCTAGGAGGCAGGATGAGTCACACCAACTTGCTGTTCATGGTGCTATTGTTCACCTTCTGGGATACCTCTGTAGATAGTCTAGGGTTAGCTCTATCCCAGAAGGGGACTGGCGATGAGACAGGTTCCCAATGGAACAGGTTAGGGACTGGGAATGAGTTTGCAGTGTTGAATTACTGTCAAATCAGAACATGAAGGTGGGCACACACTCTTGATGTGGTCCAACTCCCCATGAGGAGTGGACTTGGCATTAGGATATGAGGCTGGAGCTGAGCCAGCAAACACAGAGGGTTTTCCACATCATTTCTACTTAAAACAATGAGAGCTGACAAAAGAATAGCTGTTTCTCCTTGCCTTTATAGCTAGGGATGGTTTGTGTGAGACAATACCTTGTCTTTGGTTAG
The DNA here is from genome assembly GCA_963921515.1 of Calotriton arnoldi. NCBI lineage: Eukaryota > Metazoa > Chordata > Amphibia > Caudata > Salamandridae > Calotriton > Calotriton arnoldi. The sequence continues at coordinate 25,096 of CAWUFW010023157.1, read as the reverse complement.
CCACGCCATTGGTTTTGCTACATTTTCCTGCTGGAGTTAGGACTCTGTTCAATTAGGCTACTGCTATCCAGTGCCCAGGGTATGTGCTCTGACCCCTAAAAACATGTTACAATTATCTAATCCCTGATTGGCATATCTAGCAGTCCTATAAGGCCATAGTATATAGTGCAGAAACTACACCCATGGAATGGAAAGTTGAATGTCTAATGCTGACTGCAGCACTAATTGCGCCATCCACTAATGTAACAAGGAAAATATGGCTTAAAGCCTGCCAATGTAGCCTGACTGCTCCAGTTTAACTGTGTAATCTGACCTGATAAAATTATCCCTTTGACAGGGGATAACCTCCCCTTTAAATATTAATTAGTTACGCCTAAGTAGGCCTTGTGGCCTACAGAGTACAGAGCCTAGTATTTAAAAGTGGGAAATATAGACATTTAATGTTGACATGTCCCTACAGTGACAAACACCTTAAAGCTAGTTTCACTGTTGAAGACTCTGACCAATGAGTTAAACTAGAGTGCAGATTCATATATTATTTTGCTATCTTGTGACTGGGACAAGCAACAGAAATGGTTCAACCACAATTTTTTACTATTTATTATAAATCCAATGTAATGTTCATGTTAGATTTTTAATAACTAATTAGAAAAAGTAATTTGTAGAAAGTTGCCTTTTCCCTGCCTGAATCTCCTGGAGGCTAAATTGCATTAGCCTGCCAGCTTCTGACCCAAAAGTGCTTGACCTTAATGAGGTGTGAAAAGTGCTTACAGAACAGAGTATATGTCTTAGGCCTGGTGACAGGATGGGTTGTGTGGAGCGTGTGATACATATCAGTTCAAGAAGGCAGCTTGGGAGTGTCCAGGAACTTCATTACCTTGAAACGGACAGAGGTGAAACCTGCCCATTCATCGTGTAGTGTAAGGGAAAACCTACGGAATGGAAAGCCTTTCTTCTTTAGGCCCAGGTTAGCTAGATGGGTACCAGCCCAGTAGGAAGGGGGCTGGTCCCATAACCAGTTTGATGTAGCTGAGGAGGCAGGGGCTGTTCATTACTCTTAACAGACACATGGCTGGTTCACCATCTCCTTTTAGAGGCAGCAGGCCTGTGCCATCTTGGATTTCCTTTAGTATGGTTCAATGTGGGATAGTTTTAAGTCAGGCAAACTGGATGTGCTGCAAAAGTGGGAAGGGCTGCACCCGAAAACTTTTTCCACATTGGTTAGAGAGTGTCCAGGAGTTACCCTCACACTATGCCCTTTGAAACCTACAAAGCCGGCACTTCACCCACTGTTCCTCAGGACTCTTTCTTGACCTACAGAAGATCAGAAGAACCACTGCACCTGCTATTTGAGCCCACCTGATGGGCTTTACCTGCTCCCATTTATACCCAGGATTAAGAAGAGGACCTCAAGGGTCAGTTGGCTGACTTCCTTTGTGGCTACAGGTACACAATAGGCTACAATAGGCCTTTTCCCTGAAGTGTCAAAATTACTAGTAGCAACTGGACCTGGACTGGACCCTGTTTGTGGTCTCTGGTGGAGTAGGTCCTGGCCCATAGTTCCTGCCCTTGAGGTCCTGGGACCCTTAGCTGTGTCCAGCTGGACCTCTCTAACAAACTGAAAAGTTGGTAATAAAAAACCTTTTGGACTTCCAAGAACTCTTGTGCATCAGTGGGACCTCAAGACAAAGGTGTCTAATGTCCATAAGACTTAGTAGACTATATGTTCATGCTTGCCCCGCTGGAGGGTTTTGAGCTACATAAAAAGACTAAGGGCCTGATTGCGATCTTGGCGGACAGGGTTACTCATCACAAATGTGACGGATATCCCGCCCGCCAAATTACAATTCCATTATATCCTTTGGAACTTGTAATTTAGCGGACGGGATGGAGTATCCATCCGCCAAGGCTATATGTCTGAAGGTAGAAATCTTGGCCTGATGACGGAGAAAAAAGTATCTGCCCAACATGAGGAGGACCTCGGCAGTCACAAATTTTGACTTTCTCATACTCAGATCTTTTTCCATCAGAGCCAATGGCTTCAGTGAGACCCTGTCTAGCAGCTGTTAGCTTGGAGAGGACTTTAGCAGCTGCACCCCGCAGCCTTGCCCCACTGAAGAATTTTCACTTCCATTTAACTGGCTAATTCCCAAGGTAAATTCTCTGACCGGGATGAAAATACTTGGTTTATCTGACCTGTGCTCCATCGCGGTCATCCTGAAATAGCCCCTATGTCCTGGCAAACTATGAACAGTGACTACTCAATGGCTCTTTACTTTTTCGAAGCACTTATTTTTGTTATGTTTTTGACTTTTCAACTGTTTTGGTACTTCCAAATGCTTTACATAATTTCACTTAGTTACATCTGCTTTGTGCAATAGCTGCAATGGGTTGAGATCATATTTAAATAACTGAATCGTTTTGCCTAGAAAAAGCAGGTCAGTGACTTTATTACTTTTGTTGGACTACCATCTACCCAAATTAATAGTTCACTTTCTTACAGGTGTCATATCTTTCATTAAGGTGTTTGGCTTTTCTTGAACAAGGGAACATACTTTCCCTGTTACACTGACTTGGCCTCCCACTACTCTCTAACTGGAAATTATCTGGCTGTGGTGATCAATGACCCCCATCGCCTCTTAGCCTGAGCAGCCAACAACTGTAATCTGGCTGTGCAGCAACCAGTGCCGGCCAGCCTTCTTTATCTATCTAGAGATCAAAACTTATGTGTAGGAAAGACTGTGAATCCTCATCCTTTTGATCAGTTTCCCACTAGCCAGGCTATAGTAAGGTAGTGGAATTCTGCTGCAGTGATTGTGAAACGAAGGAGCCCCTGGCGATAGTTTCAAGTAGCCGTTGTGAAAGCTGCCGCTAACACTAGACTGACGGCGATACAAATTCTGAGTTTAGCGGGCGAAAACTGACGAAATGCCCATTAGCGGCAAAAAAACTCACGTTAGTCAGCCCAACGTGACTTTTTTTTGCTTCTAGAGGCAAAAATAGCCTATAAGTCCACCTCCAATGAAAAATAGGAAACAAAACCAATGGAATGCAGAATGAAGCAGCCAGGGCCAAGTGCACACAGATCAACAACCCCCCAAGCCCCCCAACAGCCAGGATGACCAGCCAGAGTCCCAGGGGAAGAGGAAATTCAGGGCTACAATCATGAAAAGAGGTGCATCGCTGGGAAAAACCAGTGATGCATCATTGCGCACTCCTTGCAACACCATGGCATCCAAAACCTTGAAAGCGCGGACAGTCCTCGGGCCTTGAGGCCTCGCTGGGCCTGCGCTTGGGACCCGTAGTGGGATGCGGAGGTGCTGTGGAATTGCTGGGCCGTGGTGGTAGACATTGAGGCATCGGCGATCGCCCTTACTGGTGGTGAAGTCTGCCAGGTCGCATGGAGACACGTTGCTGACCTGTGTGAGAAGACCTCCTGGTGCCCCTTGGAGCTGTGAACGGTAGAGGCGCTCCTGGGCACCAACATACGTAGGTTTGCATCGCATAGCACGCGCCACCACTACACCGTGGTGCAAGTAGGAGATTACCAATGGTGGGTCGCGCCTCTCTGCATCACAGGCCAGAGGATGTTGCGCAGGCCGGATGCTGTGGAGGGTGAGGCCCCTGAGCTGCGCCAAACTTTTGTAGCGGGAGCGCTGAAACTTCAAGGCTAAGGGGGCCCTGTTGCATCACCTGCATCAGGAGGTTCCTCAGTGGACTTGGCAGCGACTGCTGTACCCAGGCTTGTGAAATCCCACCTGGCTGAGGCTCCTGCTGGCTGAGTCACAGATTTGAAGAGAGTGCAGCGGATTGTGCCACAGTGTCAATGTCCAGGTGAGGAGAAGGTGGTACGTGTAGTGGAAGAGGCCCGGGGGTCGAGTCGGGCTCAGGCCTAGCACCTGTGGGTGACACATCCCCAGAGGTGGCTCATCCGCTAAGGCGGAAGAGCGTCGCCCCACTGCTTTCAAGCAGTGCAAGAAGAGGAAACATAACATGATGTTAACTTTATGATGTACTCATGCTATGTTTCCTTTGCGGGTGGGAGGGTTGGTGGGGCTGCTCTACTCACTGAGCAGGGCAGGGCCGGAGTGGTATGACCACTCAAGTGTGCAATGAATGCTTTGTCGGCCCTCTCAGGCCACCCAAAGCAGTCACGCGCACATCCCTGTTCGCAATGCAGGCTGCATTACAGTCTGCATGGAGAACATGCCCACCCCTCCAGCCCCTGGCTGAACGCCTGGTCACGGCGCTCAAGAACAATCACAATGCCACATTGCAGCATTGTGATTGGCTAAGGGGAGGGAGCCTGGCTGCCTGCTTCGTGTTCCTGGAAGCAGATTCAGAAGAGCAGGAGCACAGAAGACGGGGGACCCAGCCTTGAGGTAAGATTATTTTTTAAATATATTTACAACCCCCGCTCCCCCTCGCATCCCCACCCCCTCCAGTGTCCTTTCCCGTGTTTCTCACCTCCCAGCTGTCCAGTCCCCCCTGCAGCACTACATAATGGCGGCCGCTGTGCGGCCATGTGCAGCAGGCGTACCACTGGTGTGCCAAAGGCAAGCCCGTCTGCGTCCATCCACCCCTGGACCTCGCCCAGCACCAAAGACCCTTCCTCTCGGACACTCCACAGCTACGACACCAGCACCCTCCTCGCCATTAACCCTGGATGCCACACCACCAGCTATCTAGCAACACTGTAGAATTCTCTTGCACCCTGCACCTGTCGAAACTGCAAAGGCACCTTCCACCACATCAGCACACCAGCGCCTCCTGCTGCCCAGCCGACCAACAGCGCAGCCGACCGGCTCAACTGCATCCTCCTCAATGTGCGGTCCATCCACAAACACGCAACAGAAATCTGGGACCTCCTCGACGCCACCTCTTCAGACATCGCCTTCTTCACAGAAACCTGGACCAACCTCTGCTCCGGATCGGACATCGCCATCACCATCCACGACGGCTACAAATTCACCCACACAGACCACCCCGAGCGGCCAGGAGGAGGCATTGCCATTGTCTGAAAAAGCACACCCCAACTGACCACGCACTCTAATGACCCGACGGTGACCATGGAACACCTCCACTTCCAGATCCGGATGAACCCCAACACCACCCTCCACAACACCCTCATCTACAGGCCCCCCGGGCCACGAACCCCCATTCACTGATGCCATTGTAGACCTCATTGCACCCCAGGCTCTCCCATCCACCGACTACATCCTACTCGGAGACCTCAAGTTCCACCTGGACAACCCCAGTGACCAGAACACCACCCCCCTCCTGGGGAACCTCGCCAACATTGGACTCAAGCAGCTAGTCACCACACCAACCCATATAGCCTAAAGAACGCTGGAGCCCGTCTTCTCCACCAGCGGGAACTTCAACTACAGCCACACCACAGGACTCTCCTGTACCTACCATCATTCTTTACATCACCCCTTCACCATGCCCACCGTACACCATCGCCACATTGCCCCCCCGTCGCAGCTGGATCAAGGCCACCAAAGTACTTCCCGTCAACTCCCTCAGCACCACTACTCCACCAACGCTTACAGATGCCATCACCGCAGCGCGCAACCTACACCGATGGATCTCCAACTGTGCCCACACCCTGGCACCCCTCAAGAAAAGACCAGGCAAACAACACTCTAAGAAACCAACTGGTTCACATCCGCCCTCCACTAGTCCAGCCCCACCTTCAGACACCTCGAGACGAGATGGAGCCACAACATCAATCAACTCCACAACACAGTCACCCTTGCACCATGGCGCAAGGGTGTCTGCGTTGGCTCATGGCAGCCATTGTGCGCCAACGTAGGGGAAAAAGAAAGGGGGGCTTATTCATGAGCCCCTTCTGACAGTTTCACCCCACCGGTGCGTCATTCTCTTGACGTACTTGCTGCGTGATTCTTGCACCACGTTGGACCGAATTTGCAAAGTGACGCATCTAGGCATATGCGTGACTTTGTGAAGCCCTGTGCCACATTATACCTGCATCAGGTATGATGTATGCAGGGTGGGCGTTCCCACGCAACAAAGCCTCATAGGAGTGGCGCAGTGAAATCCATCATATTTCACTGCAACAATTGTAGGACGATACTGCGCCAGTTCCTTACGCCTGCCTAATGGCAGGCGTAAGGGTGAAGCAGTGCCACAGGGATAGGCTGGTCCCATGCATTGCTGGAGTTGCGTCATGCGACACAACTGCAGCAATGCGTGACTTTAGCCCTGACAGATCCGTCAGGATTCCAGACGTATGTCATTAATTGAGACATGGAGCGCCGTACAGTGAATACAGCGCATCCATGGTGTCGCAGAAGGGCGTAGTGAAAAGTGTTGCAACACTGTTTTGTCGCAAGGATACAACACTTTTCATGAATGAGGCCCAAGAATGCGCCCTATCTTATTGATGGTGCGCATTCCTGCCCTGTAGTTTTGTTGCAGGGCAGCGCAGCAACATTCCTTGCAGCGTTGTCCAGCACCAAAACCTTCTGAAATGAGGCCCCAAGTGTTTGCACCATTTTTAAGACCAGCTACTTTCTGGTCTTAAAAAACTGCCTCTAACTGGAGTTAGAGGCAGTTTTTTGGTTTTGCACCATACAAGGAATTCCTTGTATATATCGCAAAGTGGGGTTAGCGACAGTTTTTGCACGGGAATGCCTACCTTGCATCTCATTTTTGTTAAGTCCCGCTAACAGAAGTGACGCTCCTAAAAATTCACGTTTACGCCAGAAAACTGCAGCTAACTGCTGTTTGCGGCAACTTGTAAATACGGCGATAAAAAAAAAGCTGCCGTAACGTCAAAAAATTGACGCTACAGTGGCGTTAACACCTTGTACATATGCCCCACAGTGTCATATATAAACTCTGACAAGCTGTTAGAAAATGCCCTGCAAAGGACACAAGAAATCACGAAAAATAACGTAATCTGCCCCAATTTCAAGGATAATGGAAATAAGTGATTAGGATCTCAGTTGAACACAAACATGGGTTATGAACCTTGAGCCCAGCGAAATATCAGCAGCTACAAATGGCAAAACATAGTCACTCCTACACAAACATGTTAGCCCTTTCCCTGCCTAGTGATATAGCAAAGACTTGCAACAACATCATAGTTATCATATGATAGGTTGCGGGCGATATGGCAAGAATAACCCCCGCAAAGCACCCTGCAGTGAAAATCCATGATACACTTGCATTGGCTAGTTTAGAACTTGGGTGGTAAAATCAAACAATCTAATCCACGGTAGAAAAAGCTTGTATACAGCAATCTGTCATTCCACCTGACATTCAAAAGCACCAATAGGCCAAGGTATGGTGAAACCTGTAATATGAAAAAATCCACATAAATATCCTAGCATAAAATGATGCGAAAAAGCGGTTAGGGTTCGATTGTACCTCTATTACGTTACATATTTTTTCAAAGTAATACACTTTAAATGTAACCCCGTGTTTCTTTAAGACTCCTTCAACAAGACTTCATATGAAAGTTGAAGAACTGAGCAAACTTGGGTGGTAAACAAGAACAAAAATACGTCTTAATTTGTCAATCTTACCGTTATTGAAATAGTTTTGAAGGATGTGTAGACTATCAAAGGCGTAAGATTGAAAATTAGAATGTGAACTAGTAAAGCAATAAAAATACGATTGCAAATAATAAAGTTTTTCAAGTCTCCACACAGTCGCCTAAATTTAATGTAGATCCTATATTTGTTGCTTTCCTTCACTCTCACAAGATGACAGCGACTTTTAAAAACAGCAATTCTTCAGATTACCCCGATCAATTTGTGGCATGCGCATAAAAACAGCTAGTTGAGGACCGAGCGGTAGGAGGTTGCTGCCATAAACGGAGGCCAGTATATTGTTTGTCCACGTTATTCTTGGTGTTCTGCGTTTGAGGTACTGCTGTGGTATATGTCATTAACCTGTCTGTTCTTTGTATGTTTTTTATTCGTTTCACATTTAAATATTGTTTTCTTTGGAAAGGAAATAAATGATCATAAAATGAAAACAGCCCCTGAAGAGACATTAATGAAAGCAAAATGTCGCCTAGTTTGTGCTGTGTGCAGTTATAAAATGTTGCAGTTGCCTAATGCTTAATTTATTTCCTTTATTCTGTCACTTTATACCATAAAACAATTGCGAGTCACTGTGATGCCTTGAAAGGTAATGGCACGTACCGTGGATGGCAGCAATGAATCTCGGATTTAACAGCGCACTCTGAAAGGAAAGGGCCTTTATAATTCCTTGGCTGGCAATCACATGGGAGACAAGGGATTAATTGAATGTCAGCAATATTTTTTAAGAGTTGAAGTAATATTTTTTCATGCAAATATTTCATTAAATACGTATGGCTCAGGGATTTCAGACACAATGAAGGAAGGAGTTCAGTTTGTGCATGTAATATTTTAAGTTGATACTTATTTATCAGTCACAATGAAGCAAGAAAATTATTTGTAAGGAACATACACCTGCAATTTACCGAAACGACTATTCTACATAAAACACAAAATGCTAATTGAAAACTATTTTACAATTATATTATGTTTAATGAACAAATGCATAAAAACAGTTTGCCTAACTGCTCCAAATTAAATTCAGTTATATCTCAAGGTAAAAGCTTGCTTGATTATCCAACAAACCACATATGATGGACTGCCGTAGCAGTTCTAGTTCGCAAGCCTGTCTATAAAGTATAAAAGCATAATGCAGGGTAGATCACAACATGCCCTTAAAAAGAAAATGAAATGGGAGTATGGCTGCAAATGAAGAAAGTATTTTGTTATATCAGAAAATGAAATGTGTGAAAGTTTATAAATACAGATATTCAACTGATTTTTTATTACTTCACATCAAGCTATGGATAGTACTGGAAGACAAGAAATTATAATTAGACCTCTGCTGTAATTCAATGTATTTATGTCAAGCATTATTATATCAGCTATTTATGCTGCTCCCTAAGGGTGGGAGCAATCTGTTGTTCTGTTTCCCAGCCTGCATGAGTGTGGGCAGTGAAACAGAACACAAGTTTACTCCCAACTGGCAGAAGCATTTTTAAAGCTCTCGCCCTTTGGGAGCGGACCTTGTGTTTGTTCCCCTTTGGCCTGAGATTTGAAAATGCTCCCACCAAGCGAGAGCAGACACAAGTTTCCCTTCCCATGCTGTTGTAGTCAGGGAAACTGCTGTGTGATCGGCTCCCCGAGACACAGAAAGTGAGGGTTCCCGTGGCCGAAAATGGCTCAGGGAGGGAGGCCATGCTTCTGCATTCCCATATTTATCAAATTTGGCTCCAGGGAAATGGGTGACAAAAATGGATTGTGCGCCCCTCCCCTTAAATAACAATGCTGTACCAGGCCTCCATTTTTTTTGTTGCTGCTAACCCACTGGAGTTCTGCAGGATCATGGCAAAAACCAACAATTTGTTTTAAATTTTGGCCCCAGGGTGCCTACTGGGGCAAGGTATCCCTACCCTGCCCCCTTATTCATATATATATATATATATATATATATATATATATATATATATATATTCACTGAAAAAACCATAGGTTTCAGGGACGTTATAGTTACAAATTAGCATTTAAAAAACCTTTGAAATTCACTGAAAAAACCATAGGTTTTAGGGACAGTTATAGTTAGTTGGACATTGCACTCGTACAAAACCCGTGAAATTCCCCGTTATAGTTAGTCCAGCTAACTATAACTCGCGCCCCGCAATGCACTGCTGATGACGTCACATATTACATCACTCATGACATGGTCAGTGACATCACTGATGACATCACTGATGACATCTCAAATGACATCACTGATGACATCATCCAGTGACTGTGTGTTTCTGTAAAGTTTAAATATGTTTAATATATATAGGGAAAGGCGTATTGAAGAATGAGTGGGTGTATAAGTGTCTGAATGGATGATTTAGTACATGAGTGACTGACTCTACAAGTGAGTGATTAAACGTATCTTACTGAATGTGAGAAGTTGGCCTGGCATATGCTGTCCACTAATTATAGTGGGCACCTTGCACCAGTCCAAATCGACTCTTATGGTAGGTAGGTTAAAGACAACCTTATTGAAAGCTATCCTAGTGGTAGCTGTGGAGAGCAGCCTTCAGGCTAAGTCTTGAAGGAATGTAAAGCAGCTTGTTTTACCAGTCTATAATCTCTTGAGTGACCAAATGAAAGAGCACCACACCAGGTATATATTCAAAATATATGTATTTATTACTAAACACACCCCTCTAGTCTCTTTATGAGGCTAGAGTTCTAAGTACATAGGTTATAAGATCTTAAATCACAGTAATAGCACAAATACACGTTTGGGCCCTAGGGGCGTACCAAACCATATACCAATAAAGTGGTATGCGAACCACGACTGAACTAGACACTAGGCCTAGAGCCTCTAGAAGTGCTTGGACCACAAGGAACCACCCAAGGTAGTGACACAGGGGACCCACGGGAGACGCGTGCAGTGTAAATACACAACCGCGATACGCCGTTAACTTCTATGGAGAAAGTCGGGATCGGGAAAATAGAGGAAAGGGACACTTAGAAGAGGACTAGGACAAAACCCTTTGAGATCTAGGACTTTGAAGAGTCTCTACCCACGGGAGCACCGGAGTACTCGTGTTACCTCACCCAGGGAAGCCGGGTGCATAGGTGCCTTTCGGGGTCGGGTTTCGTCGTCGGTTCTTATGGCGATCTGCTGCAAAGTGCTGCTGGCGACCAGGAGAAAAGTGTCCGGGTGGATCCAAGAGTGGATCGGAGTTCTGAAGAACCTGAAAGCAGAGGGGACAGAGTCTGGGTCACTAGCCAGTGACCAGGGAGGCGATGGACAGATGCCCACCGATGTCGAGTGCTTCAGATTCGGTGACGGTCGTCTTGACTCTTCAGCCACGAGGTCCGGGAGGCGTTGTCGGCGACCAGGAGCAGGATTCGGGCTGTTGCTCGATGTCTGTCGAGTGCAGAGGTGTCGGCGACCAGATTGGACCCAACAAGCCTTGGCAACGGCAAGTCTCGAGTAAGATGTAGATCGTCGATGATGCAGACCAGCAAGGTCTGGGGAACTCACCCAGCGAGGGTAAGTGAGGGCAGGCCTGGAGCAACCAGACTGCCAAGTAAAGAAAAGATTGGCCTTCGTTAAGGGCTACTAGCCAACGGGCTAGCGACCGCGAAGGAGCCTCGTGACGCCGCACGTGGAGCTGGCTTACAGGACACTCGTGGAGTGGGGGCCAGTGATCTTCGGTGCAGGTGGTGCTGGAGGCTAGGGCTACTCGGAGCCCAAAGCACGACTTCTTGGGAGACCCAGAAGATGGTGCACTTGCAAATGTGCTCGGTGTCCAGGGGTCACGGTCTCAAGTCACCCACGATAGCCACGGGCCTCAGCTTTGCTGGGGACTCAGGGTAGCCTCGGGGAAGTCTGAGAATCCACCTCTGGTGATGCGATGACTTCGGCGTCCGACGGGAGCTTCAGTGATGCGAACCGGACAGATGCTTCTTTGGTGCCTGCCAAGCAGGGGAGTCACTCCTTGACCCCAAGGGAGATTCTTCAGTCCTCTAATCGTGAGTAGAGCGTCGAAGGTCCAGGATTCTGTTTCAGAGTTTCGTCCAGGTATAATCTAAAGTCCTAGGGACTGGGTTCCTACCTTTATTCTAAAAATAGGGGATGGACTACTCTGTGGCCCCACCTATGGGTGGGTCAGGGCAGAGGGGTGGCTACACCCCTTTCCCTTTGTCCAGTTCGCGCCAAAGCAGGGGCTGCAAGCCCCTGATCCGGTTTGAACTGGGGTATGCACAGGGACACCAAATGTGCCCCCAGTGCAGGACTTCAAAGCACCCGAAAGTGCTCCCGCCCAGCCCCAATACACATTGTCCTGTCTGGGGAGGTGGTCACACCTCCCTGGGACAGGAAACCTATTGTCCAGGCCTCCCCTGCCGGAGTTTCGTCCAGCAGCAGGAGGCCAGACTCGTGTCTGTGGCAGCAGCATCCATTTTGTGATGCCTGGCTCTGGAAAGAAGTTACCGGACTCGTCAGAGTTAACATGCCTTTCCCTCTAGAAGGGTGGAATGCTACCCCCGCCGCCAGGATTGGCGGGGGGTAGTATTCCAAGATGTTTGACACCAAACACGACATGTTTAGGTGCAGCCATTCCATAGTTAGCATTTTACCGCGAGGATATAATGCGTTTAAGAGTATATGGTCAGGCTGCACTACAAACAGCCTCAGAGATGGTCTCCGAACGCTGCAGAGGGGCCCTGCTCATGCAGGGGCACCCTCTCACATAGGAACCATGCACTCTGCCTTTAGGATTGATAAGGCCTGCCTTAGGAGTGACTTATAGGTTTATATGTGTGTATGCATTTAGTGATATAGGTAACCTATACCACAGCAAGGGGTGCATGCACCACCTTACCCAGGCTGCAGTAGCAGACCTGTGGTGCCAGTTTGGATGGCCTACCAGGGGTGGCATAATACATGCTGCAGCCCCTGGCAGGCCTCTGAGGTACCTATGCCCTTGGTACATAGTATACCATATACTAGGGACTTACAAGGGCACTCCAGATCCCAATCAGTGATGTGCCTAAGGCACATGGAGACCCTTTTAAAGAGGAAACAGCTAGGCTGGGGTTCTGAATAGCAGGGCCCCAGCCAGACTAATGTCGAAAACCAGTGAAGTATCAGCAAAAAGTGGGGGTACCCCTGTGAAGCAGATCCTACTCTCCTACACAACCCCCCCAAACGTAGGGACATTAAACTAACCTTGCCCAGTTAAGTCTTCATGTTCTAAGTGGAAATACCTAGAGAGTCCATCTGCATTCGCATGGTTACTCCCAGGCCTATGTTCCACTGTAAAGTCCATCCCCTGTAGGGAAATGGACCACCTAAGCAGTTTGGGGTTTTCACCCTTCATTTGTTTTAGCCATAAGAGGGGCTTATGGTCTGTCTGAACCAGGAAGTGTGTACCAAACAAGTATGGCCTCAACTTCTTCAGAGCCCAGACCACAGCAAAGGCCTCCTCTCTATGGCTGACCAACGTTTCTCTCTAGGGGTCAGCCTTCTGCTAATAAAAGCTACTGGCTGATCCTGACCTTCTTCATTCAATTGTGACAGTACAGCCCCTACCCCCAATTCAGATGCATCAGTTTGAACAATGAACTTCTTGGAGTAATCAGGACTCTGCAGAATTGGAGCAGTGCACATGGCCTGCTTGAGGTCATCAAATGCCTTTTGACAGCTAACTGTCCACTGAACCTTTTTGGGCATTTTCTTAGAAGTTAAGTCATTCAAGGGTGTCACTATTGATCCATACCCCTTGACAAATCTCCTATAGTACCCAGTCAGGCCTAAGAAGGCTCTCACCTGAGTCTGGGTAGTGGGAGCAGTCCAGTCCATGATGGTCTGGATCTTGCTCTGCAAAGGTTGAACCTGGCCTCCACCCACAAGGTGGCCCAGGTACACAACCTGACTCTGCCCTATCTGGCACTTAGTGGCCTTGATAGTCAGGCCTGCCTTTTGCAGGGCCTGTAAAACATTCCTGAGGTGGACCAGGTGATCCTCCCAGGTGGAGCTAAAGACAGCAATATCATCTAGATAAGCTGCACTATAGGCTTCCAGTCCTGTGAGAACTGTGTTCACCAACCTCTGGAAAGTGGCAGGTGCATTTTTCAGACCAAAGGGCATCACCACAAATTGATAATGCCCACTAGGGGTTGAAAATGCTGTTTTGGGCTTTGCAGCATCAGCTAGTCTGATCTGCCAGTAGCCAGCTGTTAGGTCAAATGTGCTGAGATATTTGGCAGAGGCCAAAGTATCTATGAGCTCATCTGCCCTGGGTATTGGATGGGCATCAGTCCTAGTGACTGCATTGAGGCCTCTGTAGTCTACACAAAACCTCATCTCTCTTTTCCCACCACTGGTGTGAGGTTTAGGTACTAGGACTACTGGACTAGCCCAAGGGCTATCTGAGGGCTCAATCACTCCCAATTCCAACATCTTCTGGACTTCAGTCCTGATACAGTCCCTGACATGGTCAGGTTGCCTATAAATCTTGTTTTTAATAGGCAGACTGTCCCCAGTGTCCACTTCATGAGTGCACCAGGTGGTCTGACTGGGTGTCAGTGAAAACATATGTCTAAACTGATTGAGGACTTGCCTGCAATCAGTTTGTTGCTGGGTAGTGAGGCTGCCTGCCAAGGCTACACCATCAACTGACCCATCGTCAGGGTTCTGTGAGAGCAGGTCAGGGAGTGGGTCACTCTCTTCCTCCTGCCCTTCATCAGTAGCCATGAGCAAGCCCATGTCTGCCCTGTCCACATATGGCTTAAGTCTGTTGACATGGAGAACCCTTTGGGGACTCCTGGGTGTTCCCAGGTCTACTAAGTAAGTGACCTCACCCTTCTGCTCAACAATAGTGTGGGGTCCACTCCATTTGTCTTGGAGAGCTGCTGGGGCCACTGGCTCCAACACCCACACCTTCTGTCCTGGCTGGTAAACAGTCAGAACAGCCTTTTGGTCATGCCAGGCCTTCTGCAGTTCCTGGCTAGCCTCAAGGTTTTTGGTTGCCTTTTTCATGTACTCAGCCATCCTGGAGCGGAGACCAAGTACATAGTCCACTATATCTTGCTTTGGGGGCTTGAGAGGTAACTCCCATCCTTCCTTCACCAAGCACAGTGGACCCCTCACAGGGTGGCCAAACAGAAGTTCAAAAGGGCTGTAACCAACCCCTTCTGAGGCACCTCCCTATATGCGAATAAAAGGCAGGGCAAGAGTATGTCCCATCTACGCCTAAGCTTTTCTGGGAGCCCTTTAATCATGCCCTTCAAGGTTTTGTTGAATCTCTCAACTAAACCATTGCATTGTGGGTGATAGGGTGTGGTGAACTTATAAGTAACTCCACACTCCTTCCACATTGCTTTTAAGTAACCAGACATGAAGTTTGCACCCCTGTCTGATACTACCTCCTTAGGAAAGCCCACTCTTGAGAAGATTCCCAGGAGGGCCCTTGCCACCACAGGTGCTGTAGTGGTCCTGAGGGGAATAGCTTCTGGGTACCTGGTGGCATGATCCACTACCACCAGGATAAACCTGTGCCCAGAGGCTGTTTGGGGATCCATGGGACCAACAATGTCAATCCCTACCCTCTCAAAGGGCACCCCCACCACAGGTAGTGGTATCAGGGGGGCCTTTGTAGTGCCACCTGCTTTGCCACTGGCTTGGCAGGTTACACAGGAGCGACAAAACTCCTTACTGTCTTCAGACATGTGGGGCCAGTGAAAGTGAGGGACAATTCTGTCCCAAGTCTTGTTCTGGCCCAGGTGTCCTGCTAAGGGAATATCATGGGCTAGGGTCAATAGGAAGCCCCTGAACTTCAAAGGTATTACCAACCTCCTGGTAGCACCAGGCTTGGGGTCTCTACTCTCTGAGTACAGGAGTCCATCATCCCAATACACTGTATGGGGACCACTAGCTTTCCCAGCAGCCTCAGCAGCAGCTTGCTGTCTGAGGGGTTCAAGGGAGGGGCAGCTCTGCTGCTCCTGGCTCAGATCTGCCCTAGAAGGTCCCCCTGTCCCCAAGAACTCAACCTGTTCAGGTTCAAGTTCCTCTGGGACAGTTCCTTCTTCAGGGCTGAGATCATCCCCCTCAAGGGACTGATCTTCCTCCTGAGCCAAGGGGAAGGCACTGCCTTAACCCTACTACTCCTCCTCTTGGAAGGCACTTGGTCCATTCTTCCAGAATCCAAGGCCTGTTCAGTTTTAGACAGTTTAGCTTGTGACCTGGTCACAGCAAACACATCTGCAGGGATCCCCAGCATTTCTGCATGGGTCCTGAGCTCCACTTCTGCCCAAGCAGAAGTCTCTAAGTCATTGCCAAGCAAGCATTCGACTGGTAGGTTTGCACTTACCACAACCTTCTTAAGGCCAGTTACCCCTCCCCAGGAGAAGTTAACAACTGCCAGAGTATGGTCTGTTCTGACATTGCTAGCATTGGTCACTTGGTACATTTCACCAAGTATAACTTGCCCAGGTAGCACAAGGTCTTGTGTCACCATTGTGACACTTGCCCCTGTGTCCCTAAATGCCAAAGCCTCTCGTCCATTGATTAAAGGCTGTTGTCTGTACTTGCCCAGATTACTGGGACTCACAGTGGAGGTCACATCCATGCCTCCATCACAGACTAACACAGCCTGAGTCAGTTCCCTGACTAAGTCAGAGCCCAACTCAGTTCCCAGGGTGAACCCTACTAAACCCTTTGCTGGAGCACCTCCACCAACTGTACTAGGGGGAACAGGTGCCTTAGGGGCATTGGTGGGTGCTGGACTGGAGTCTTTGGACTTGGTGCAATCACTGGTCCAGTGGGTCTTTTGCTTACAGACCTTGCACCATGGTTTTCTTTGGCCTTTACCCTTGGTAGACTGGGAATCCCCACCAGAAGAAGATTTTTGGGGGCCTGATGAAGACTTTTGATCTTTACCCTTCTCCCCACCCTTGTCAGAGTTCTTAGCATCTTGCTTCTTGGTTTCCCCACCTTGGTTCTGTACCTTCTGCTTCACCCTGGTTCTGACCCATTTGTCTGCCTTCTTTCCCAATTCTTGGGGAGAGGTCAGATCAGAGTCAACCAGGTACTGATGCAACAGCTGGTTTTGACAGTTATTAAGAATCTGCTCCCTCATTATCAGATTATACAATCCTGAGAAGTCACACACCTTACTGCCCATCAACCAGCCTTCCAGAGCCTTGGCAGAACAATCCACATAGTCTACCCAGTCTTGAGTCTGTGCTTTTTGGGTGTCTCTGAACTTCAACCTGTACTGTTCAGTGGTTAGGCCAAACCCATCAATAAGAGCACTCTTCAAGACCTTGTAATTATCAGCATCCTCCTCTCTAACAGTGAGGAGCTTGTCTCTACCTTTGTCAGCAAAGGAGAGCCACAAGATTGCTGCCCACTGCTCCTGAGGGACCTTCTGTACTTTACAGGCCCTCTCTAAAGCAGTTATCCATTTGTGGATGTCATCCCCACTCTGGTAGGGAGGGACAATCTTGCTCAGGTTCCTATGGTCATAGGACCTTTCCCTATCTCTAGGGACATGGCTGCCACCATGGGACTCTAGTCCCAACTTTCTTCTCTCTTTAAGGAGATCTAGGGATTCTCTATCTAAAGCCAATTGCTTCTTCCTGATCTCCAGTTGAGTTTCCTCATACTGGACCAGTCTCTTTCTTCTCTCATGAGAGGATTCCCTCCTGTGAGAAGAAACAGAGCTCCCTATTGAGGTGCCAGAGTGGTTAGACTCCTGAGAAGGAGACCTAGACTTTCTGAGCACACTCATAATCCTTCCTGGGGGACAAAGGTGTGGTTCTCAAGATCCTCATCTTCATCTTCCCCAGAAGGGATTGGGTTTTCCAGGTCAGGGTCATTGTCACCCTCCTGGTCAGTTTCAGAGGGGGGCTGGGGGTAGTAGTACCCCTGGCCCCTTCCTCATCTGCTGGCCCACCCTCTGCTCCTACCCCTTCAGTCTCTGAAGACTTACTAAGATCATAAGCCACCAACAACTCCTGGAGGTGTTGGGTGGTGGGACTTTGGCCTGTCCTTAATTTCCTCACGTTACACAAAGCTCTCAGTTCCAAGAATGGGAGTGTGTCATACTTGGAGGGGGAAGCTCAATGGCTTCCTGCAGGGCATCTCTAGATCCTGCTTTTAAAGACATTACTAGTGTGGTGTGGTGTATGCACTACCTACTCTAGTGTGGCCTACTAAACTCTCTTGAGTTGTAGAAAGGGTTGTGCTATCCCTTAACACACAACTCTAAGTTCAGTAGAACTTACTGATATTCTAAGCTTAAATTATATGTACCTTAGGTACCTTTAGTGGTTTTCAGTTGATCAATTCAATTGAGATTATCTGGTAAAACAATAGCAAGCTGGAATCCCACACGCTGCACACCAATGTGAGAAGTTGGCCTGGCATATGCTGTCCACTAATTATAGTGGGCACCTTGCACCAGTCCAAATCGACTCTTATGGTAGGTAGGTTAAAGACAACCTTATTGAAAGCTATCCTAGTGGTAGCTGTGGAGAGCAGCCTTCAGGCTAAGTCTTGAAGGAATGTAAAGCAGCTTGTTTTACCAGTCTATAATCTCTTGAGTGACCAAATGAAAGAGCACCACACCAGGTATATATTCAAAATATATGTATTTATTACTAAACACACCCCTCTAGTCTCTTTATGAGGCTAGAGTTCGAAGTACATAGGTTATAAGATCTTAAATCACAGTAATAGCACAAATACACGTTTGGGCCCTAGGGGCGTACCAAACCATATACCAATAAAGTGGTATGCGAACCACGACTGAACTAGACACTAGGCCTAGAGCCTCTAGAAGTGCTTGGACCACAAGGAACCACCCAAGGTAGTGACACAGGGGACCCACGGGAGACGCGTGCAGTGTAAATACACAACCGCGATACGCCGTTAACTTCTATGGAGAAAGTCGGGATCGGGAAAATAGAGGAAAGGGACACTTAGAAGAGGACTAGGACAAAACCCTTTGAGATCTAGGACTTTGAAGAGTCTCTACCCACGGGAGCACCGGAGTACTCGTGTTACCTCACCCAGGGAAGCCGGGTGCATAGGTGCCTTTCGGGGTCGGGTTTCGTCGTCGGTTCTTATGGCGATCTGCTGCAAAGTGCTGCTGGCGACCAGGAGAAAAGTGTCCGGGTGGATCCAAGAGTGGATCGGAGTTCTGAAGAACCTGAAAGCAGAGGGGACAGAGTCTGGGTCACTAGCCAGTGACCAGGGAGGCGATGGACAGATGCCCACCGATGTCGAGTGCTTCAGATTCGGTGACGGTCGTCTTGACTCTTCAGCCACGAGGTCCGGGAGGCGTTGTCGGCGACCAGGAGCAGGATTCGGGCTGTTGCTCGATGTCTGTCGAGTGCAGAGGTGTCGGCGACCAGATTGGACCCAACAAGCCTTGGCAACGGCAAGTCTCGAGTAAGATGTAGATCGTCGATGATGCAGACCAGCAAGGTCTGGGGAACTCACCCAGCGAGGGTAAGTGAGGGCAGGCCTGGAGCAACCAGACTGCCAAGTAAAGAAAAGATTGGCCTTCGTTAAGGGCTACTAGCCAACGGGCTAGCGACCGCGAAGGAGCCTCGTGACGCCGCACGTGGAGCTGGCTTACAGGACACTCGTGGAGTGGGGGCCAGTGATCTTCGGTGCAGGTGGTGCTGGAGGCTAGGGCTACTCGGAGCCCAAAGCACGACTTCTTGGGAGACCCAGAAGATGGTGCACTTGCAAATGTGCTCGGTGTCCAGGGGTCACGGTCTCAAGTCACCCACGATAGCCACGGGCCTCAGCTTTGCTGGGGACTCAGGGTAGCCTCGGGGAAGTCTGAGAATCCACCTCTGGTGATGCGATGACTTCGGCGTCCGACGGGAGCTTCAGTGATGCGAACCGGACAGATGCTTCTTTGGTGCCTGCCAAGCAGGGGAGTCACTCCTTGACCCCAAGGGAGATTCTTCAGTCCTCTAATCGTGAGTAGAGCGTCGAAGGTCCAGGATTCTGTTTCAGAGTTTCGTCCAGGTATAATCTAAAGTCCTAGGGACTGGGTTCCTACCTTTATTCTAAAAATAGGGGATGGACTACTCTGTGGCCCCACCTATGGGTGGGTCAGGGCAGAGGGGTGGCTACACCCCTTTCCCTTTGTCCAGTTCGCGCCAAAGCAGGGGCTGCAAGCCCCTGATCCGGTTTGAACTGGGGTATGCACAGGGACACCAAATGTGCCCCCAGTGCAGGACTTCAAAGCACCCGAAAGTGCTCCCGCCCAGCCCCAATACACATTGTCCTGTCTGGGGAGGTGGTCACACCTCCCTGGGACAGGAAACCTATTGTCCAGGCCTCCCCTGCCGGAGTTTCGTCCAGCAGCAGGAGGCCAGACTCGTGTCTGTGGCAGCAGCATCCATTTTGTGATGCCAGGCTCTGGAAAGAAGTTACCGGACTCGTCAGAGTTAACATGCCTTTCCCTCTAGAAGGGTGGAATGCTACCCCCGCCGCCAGGATTGGCGGGGGGTAGTATTCCAAGATGTTTGACACCAAACACGACATGTTTAGGTGCAGCCATTCCATAGTTAGCATTTTACCGCGAGGATATAATGCGTTTAAGAGTATATGGTCAGGCTGCACTACAAACAGCATCAGAGATGGTCTCCGAACGCTGCAGAGGGGCCCTGCTCATGCAGGGGCACCCTCTCACATAGGAACCATGCACTCTGCCTTTAGGATTGATAAGGCCTGCCTTAGGAGTGACTTATAGGTTTATATGTGTGTATGCATTTAGTGATATAGGTAACCTATACCACAGCAAGGGGTGCATGCACCACCTTACCCAGGCTGCAGTAGCAGACCTGTGGTGCCAGTTTGGATGGCCTACCAGGGGTGGCATAATACATGCTGCAGCCCCTGGCAGGCCTCTGAGGTACCTATGCCCTTGGTACATAGTATACCATATACTAGGGACTTACAAGGGCACTCCAGATCCCAATCAGTGATGTGCCTAAGGCACATGGAGACCCTTTTAAAGAGGAAACAGCTAGGCTGGGGTTCTGAATAGCAGGGCCCCAGCCAGACTAATGTCGAAAACCAGTGAAGTATCAGCAAAAAGTGGGGGTACCCCTGTGAAGCAGATCCTACTCTCCTACACAACCCCCCCAAACGTAGGGACATTAAACTAACCTTGCCCAGTTAAGTCTTCATGTTCTAAGTGGAAATACCTAGAGAGTCCATCTGCATTCGCATGGTTACTCCCAGGCCTATGTTCCACTGTAAAGTCCATCCCCTGTAGGGAAATGGACCACCTAAGCAGTTTGGGGTTTTCACCCTTCATTTGTTTTAGCCATAAGAGGGGCTTATGGTCTGTCTGAACCAGGAAGTGTGTACCAAACAAGTATGGCCTCAACTTCTTCAGAGCCCAGACCACAGCAAAGGCCTCCCTCTCTATGGCTGACCAACGTTTCTCTCTAGGGGTCAGCCTTCTGCTAATAAAAGCTACTGGCTGATCCTGACCTTCTTCATTCAATTGTGACAGTACAGCCCCTACCCCCAATTCAGATGCATCAGTTTGAACAATGAACTTCTTGGAGTAATCAGGACTCTGCAGAATTGGAGCAGTGCACATGGCCTGCTTGAGGTCATCAAATGCCTTTTGACAGCTAACTGTCCACTGAACCTTTTTGGGCATTTTCTTAGAAGTTAAGTCATTCAAGGGTGTCACTATTGATCCATACCCCTTGACAAATCTCCTATAGTACCCAGTCAGGCCTAAGAAGGCTCTCACCTGAGTCTGGGTAGTGGGAGCAGTCCAGTCCATGATGGTCTGGATCTTGCTCTGCAAAGGTTGAACCTGGCCTCCACCCACAAGGTGGCCCAGGTACACAACCTGACTCTGCCCTATCTGGCACTTAGTGGCCTTGATAGTCAGGCCTGCCTTTTGCAGGGCCTGTAAAACATTCCTGAGGTGGACCAGGTGATCCTCCCAGGTGGAGCTAAAGACAGCAATATCATCTAGATAAGCTGCACTATAGGCTTCCAGTCCTGTGAGAACTGTGTTCACCAACCTCTGGAAAGTGGCAGGTGCATTTTTCAGACCAAAGGGCATCACCACAAATTGATAATGCCCACTAGGGGTTGAAAATGCTGTTTTGGGCTTTGCAGCATCAGCTAGTCTGATCTGCCAGTAGCCAGCTGTTAGGTCAAATGTGCTGAGATATTTGGCAGAGGCCAAAGTATCTATGAGCTCATCTGCCCTGGGTATTGGATGGGCATCAGTCCTAGTGACTGCATTGAGGCCTCTGTAGTCTACACAAAACCTCATCTCTCTTTTCCCACCACTGGTGTGAGGTTTAGGTACTAGGACTACTGGACTAGCCCAAGGGCTATCTGAGGGCTCAATCACTCCCAATTCCAACATCTTCTGGACTTCAGTCCTGATACAGTCCCTGACATGGTCAGGTTGCCTATAAATCTTGTTTTTAATAGGCAGACTGTCCCCAGTGTCCACTTCATGAGTGCACCAGGTGGTCTGACTGGGTGTCAGTGAAAACATATGTCTAAACTGATTGAGGACTTGCCTGCAATCAGTTTGTTGCTGGGTAGTGAGGCTGCCTGCCAAGGCTACACCATCAACTGACCCATCGTCAGGGTTCTGTGAGAGCAGGTCAGGGAGTGGGTCACTCTCTTCCTCCTGCCCTTCATCAGTAGCCATGAGCAAGCCCATGTCTGCCCTGTCCACATATGGCTTAAGTCTGTTGACATGGAGAACCCTTTGGGGACTCCTGGGTGTTCCCAGGTCCACTAAGTAAGTGACCTCACCCTTCTGCTCAACAATAGTGTGGGGTCCACTCCATTTGTCTTGGAGAGCTGCTGGGGCCACTGGCTCCAACACCCACACCTTCTGTCCTGGCTGGTAAACAGTCAGAACAGCCTTTTGGTCATGCCAGGCCTTCTGCAGTTCCTGGCTAGCCTCAAGGTTTTTGGTTGCCTTTTTCATGTACTCAGCCATCCTGGAGCGGAGACCAAGTACATAGTCCACTATATCTTGCTTTGGGGGCTTGAGAGGTAACTCCCATCCTTCCTTCACCAAGCACAGTGGACCCCTCACAGGGTGGCCAAACAGAAGTTCAAAAGGGCTGTAACCAACCCCTTCTGAGGCACCTCCCTATATGCGAATAAAAGGCAGGGCAAGAGTATGTCCCATCTACGCCTAAGCTTTTCTGGGAGCCCTTTAATCATGCCCTTCAAGGTTTTGTTGAATCTCTCAACTAAACCATTGCATTGTGGGTGATAGGGTGTGGTGAACTTATAAGTAACTCCACACTCCTTCCACATTGCTTTTAAGTAACCAGACATGAAGTTTGCACCCCTGTCTGATACTACCTCCTTAGGAAAGCCCACTCTTGAGAAGATTCCCAGGAGGGCCCTTGCCACCACAGGTGCTGTAGTGGTCCTGAGGGGAATAGCTTCTGGGTACCTGGTGGCATGATCCACTACCACCAGGATAAACCTGTGCCCAGAGGCTGTTTGGGGATCCATGGGACCAACAATGTCAATCCCTACCCTCTCAAAGGGCACCCCCACCACAGGTAGTGGTATCAGGGGGCCTTTGTAGTGCCACCTGCTTTGCCACTGGCTTGGCAGGTTACACAGGAGCGACAAAACTCCTTACTGTCTTCAGACATGTGGGGCCAGTGAAAGTGAGGGACAATTCTGTCCCAAGTCTTGTTCTGGCCCAGGTGTCCTGCTAAGGGAATATCATGGGCTAGGGTCAATAGGAAGCCCCTGAACTTCAAAGGTATTACCAACCTCCTGGTAGCACCAGGCTTGGGGTCTCTACTCTCTGAGTACAGGAGTCCATCATCCCAATACACTGTATGGGGACCACTAGCTTTCCCAGCAGCCTCAGCAGCAGCTTGCTGTCTGAGGGGTTCAAGGGAGGGGCAGCTCTGCTGCTCCTGGCTCAGATCTGCCCTAGAAGGTCCCCCTGTCCCCAAGAACTCAACCTGTTCAGGTTCAAGTTCCTCTGGGACAGTTCCTTCTTCAGGGCTGAGATCATCCCCCTCAAGGGACTGATCTTCCTCCTGAGCCAAGGGGGAAGGCACTGCCTTAACCCTACTACTCCTCCTCTTGGAAGGCACTTGGTCCATTCTTCCAGAATCCAAGGCCTGTTCAGTTTTAGACAGTTTAGCTTGTGACCTGGTCACAGCAAACACATCTGCAGGGATCCCCAGCATTTCTGCATGGGTCCTGAGCTCCACTTCTGCCCAAGCAGAAGTCTCTAAGTCATTGCCAAGCAAGCATTCGACTGGTAGGTTTGCACTTACCACAACCTTCTTAAGGCCAGTTACCCCTCCCCAGGAGAAGTTAACAACTGCCAGAGTATGGTCTGTTCTGACATTGCTAGCATTGGTCACTTGGTACATTTCACCAAGTATAACTTGCCCAGGTAGCACAAGGTCTTGTGTCACCATTGTGACACTTGCCCCTGTGTCCCTAAATGCCAAAGCCTCTCGTCCATTGATTAAAGGCTGTTGTCTGTACTTGCCCAGATTACTGGGACTCACAGTGGAGGTCACATCCATGCCTCCATCACAGACTAACACAGCCTGAGTCAGTTCCCTGACTAAGTCAGAGCCCAACTCAGTTCCCAGGGTGAACCCTACTAAACCCTTTGCTGGAGCACCTCCACCAACTGTACTAGGGGGAACAGGTGCCTTAGGGGCATTGGTGGGTGCTGGACTGGAGTCTTTGGACTTGGTGCAATCACTGGTCCAGTGGGTCTTTTGCTTACAGACCTTGCACCATGGTTTTCTTTGGCCTTTACCCTTGGTAGACTGGGAATCCCCACCAGAAGAAGATTTTTGGGGGCCTGATGAAGACTTTTGATCTTTACCCTTCTCCCCACCCTTGTCAGAGTTCTTAGCATCTTGCTTCTTGGTTTCCCCACCTTGGTTCTGTACCTTCTGCTTCACCCTGGTTCTGACCCATTTGTCTGCCTTCTTTCCCAATTCTTGGGGAGAGGTCAGATCAGAGTCAACCAGGTACTGATGCAACAGCTGGTTTTGACAGTTATTAAGAATCTGCTCCCTCATTATCAGATTATACAATCCTGAGAAGTCACACACCTTACTGCCCATCAACCAGCCTTCCAGAGCCTTGGCAGAACAATCCACATAGTCTACCCAGTCTTGAGTCTGTGCTTTTGGGTGTCTCTGAACTTCAACCTGTACTGTTCAGTGGTTAGGCCAAACCCATCAATAAGAGCACTCTTCAAGACCTTGTAATTGTCAGCATCCTCCTCTCTAACAGTGAGGAGCTTGTCTCTACCTTTGTCAGCAAAGGAGAGCCACAAGATTGCTGCCCACTGCTCCTGAGGGACCTTCTGTACTTTACAGGCCCTCTCTAAAGCAGTTATCCATTTGTGGATATCATCCCCACTCTGGTAGGGAGGGACAATCTTGCTCAGGTTCCTATGGTCATAGGACCTTTCCCTATCTCTAGGGACATGGCTGCCACCATGGGACTCTAGTCCCAACTTTCTTCTCTC